>JALBCR010001874.1:0-50770 GCA_030710515.1 Abscondita cerata
AATTGTATAATTGTTTATTATTTATTTTAATTGAAATTTTGTGATGTGCAGTGTGATATTCATACTATATTTATATATACTGAATATTAACGGAATAATGTGAACTGAAAGTAATTTAGTTCCATGAATGTCATGCTGAAAATTGCATAACCATTGCTATTATATGAAAAGATAGGGCTACTGTAAACGCCCATCCCTCATTAGGCATTAAATAATGTAATATATCTAAAATCATTATGAAATTGTAGATATATGAAAAATATATTGTTAAATTTCTTTGTGGTATTTTTTTAAAACACCTACATTTAATTGGGGTTATGCAAAATTAATTTCATACATTCATGCGTTTTACTCGAACCGATATCGACCAAACCACTACTCAAAGTTTACATAAGTTATCAAATACTGACCTGAAATGTAATTTTTTTCTTTTAGGCTAAAATGGCTTAAATAAATTGATGTGAACACAACTAGGACCGCAGCGGTTTTGACCTGCCGAATCTGACATACTCGTTATGGATAGTATGTATAGGATTTGGGGAAAGCTTTGATCAAATATGTTATTGTAGTTTAAATTCTGGTTTTGTAATTATTGTAATTTTTCAGCTAATTTCACTCACGTCTTCAGAGGTTAATGAAATCTTATATGTTTGCATTTTTATTTAAAGTTAAGGTGGGTGGCACATTTTGGTTTTCGTTATGATATGCCAGATAATGTAGATTAAAATAAAATGAGAGTATTATAGATTTATGAGCGGGCTGTTAGTTTGAAAACGTTCAAATATCTTATAGAAATGGTTCTTAGACTTATCTATGGTAGTATTAAGTGATCTATTATTCATAGTTTACAATGTGTTTTTGAATAGATATGATTGGGCAGATAACCATTTTACATATTGACAATATGTATGATACACTTCACAAAGAAAGAAAGAGTCGTTATTTAGGTGATGGTTGGATTTAGCCCGCGATGTTTATTCAGTTCCCTTACCTCCATTAGTACATCAGTCGTCAAAAACGGCACGAAAATTTACCGATATTCACAAAATTAAATATGGCTACACTGTTCCACCATATGCAGGAATGGAATTCAGTGACGAAGATTATGATCTTCTTTCAGAATATAATTTTTTCGAACGAGCCGAAATTTTGCCAAATAATACCATATTAATCGTCATTGGATGAAAGAAAATATCAAAAAAAATTAAGTTTTTTGGACTTCGGGGCTATAACCATTGACTTAATTGGACAATTTTTTATCAAAGGAATATTCTGGTATGGTGCAAGATATTTTGAATTCATAGTAAAGTCAAAACGTTCTTAATCCTACATAGATTTTCTTATTCTTGGAATATTTTTTTTATCTAATTAGTGATGAATTATTTTAACAATATCTCCAAAGGTTATTGGCGAAATTTAAGAAATATTGGAAATTCTTTTACATATAATTTTTATTCTTAAACGTTTTCAAGGAAGCGAACGCAGGTATAAGACTAATACATAGGTATCTTTCTCGTATAGGTTTTGTACGCACTTTCTATGCGCTCTTACACGTAAAGTAAAGGCGGTACGATTTTTACATGTATCGTCAGAAACGACGACGGCAACCGAATATAAGTACATTTCTTTCGGCAACTTTTCACCGACAAGCACTTCATACTATACAAAATAACAAGCAAAAAAAATAAATAAAAGTAGCTTGTAGCTAATGAACAAATCTTTGCTTGGACGGATCAATTATCATCATAAGAACCGGCTCAGGGCTCAATTTTGCTCGGGTGAAAGCCTCGCCTTAATTCACTCAAAAACTTCCATTCACTTCTGTTAAAATTTGTTCACTTAGTTCACTTTTTTTGTACTGAAAAAAACCAGTTTCATTTATTTTAGATTAAAAAGTTTAATTTTAAAGTTGCCGCTGATCGATGAACAAAAGTTCATCTTATGAATTCACAAAGTCTGTCTGTCTGGATGTCCGTAGCTTTTTTCCTGTTGACATTTTTGAAAATTTTCTTTCGGATTCCTATAGAACATCAAAATCTAAGACATTTTTGCTTCGATCATTTTTTGTCTATCTCATCGGCAAAGTGGTCAAATCGGCTCCCGAAAAAAATTTTATAAATTTTTAAGCTAAATAAGCAGTTCTTTTGTTCATCCCGGCAATGCAAGCTTGCGCATTCCCAACTGGTTTTTAAATAATAAATTTATCGCGTGGTTAGTTAAATTAAACGGTATGCGTTTTTGCATGATGCACAATGCACACATTTTGTGTCGTTGGTGGCCAAGGTATACTATAGAGTGTTTTATGTTTAAAGAAAGAAGAGCTTACCATTTAAAATATAGAGAAACAGATTTAATACTGGCATATTTTTCAAAAAGTTGAAACAATAATTTCTCGTTTTCCTTAAATACGTTAGTTTTACAAAAACAACTCGGTTAGTTGCAGTTGTCGACGTTTCGCCCACCATTGTGTGGACTTTATCAAGGCTATCTACAACACTGAGTTGGTAGTCAAAATTAAAATTCCTCAATAGATGATAACGCCACTTAATTTAATTAAAATTAAAAACAAACATCTGTATACTCTTATTAAAAATTTTGAAAAACAGATACATCGCGATTGAATACAAACGCCGATTAATATACCGGGTGGTGATTCGGCCGCTCGGTAATAGCATTAAATCTTGTCAATGCATTTTCTTGCTCTTCTAATTGTTTTACGGCCAAAACATAACAGTACAAAATTATTCAGAAGTTACACAATGGTGGGCGAAACGTCGGTAACTGCAACCAACTGAGTTTTTTTTTTCACCCCACCCTACCTAAAAAGACTCAACAATATTCTTTTTAATTCTGATTCACTTTTATTTACTTCGTATTCACTTTATAGTCACTGTACAACTTTTATTCACTTAAAATAACCCTAATACCTCGTGGAAGCCCTGATAATATTTGAAACTACTTAATGTTCGAATAAACCATTTTCAAATAAAACCTGAATCGTTATGACTTTTATTAATGATTGTCAAAACGTAGGAATGTCATAGTTGCTTAGACAACGCATTACTGATTAATCTTGAACTGAATTTTCAAAAAAACCGTCTAATTCAGCTGATTTCTGATAGCGAGCGCTATGCGCATTAATTTCTGCTGCTTTTTGAAACCAAAACCATTTTTGTCACTGAAAGGGCGAGCAGGAATTCGAAAAAAAAAACAGTTTACAATGCTAAATCCCTATGACCCGTTTTCAAAAGCACCACGGTGTAGATTAACTTCCCAAAGTAGGGTCTTCTTATTTGGAGTGATTATAGTAGGTTGTTCAGTGAAACACCATGTCATTTATTCCACGTCGACGTTTCGACTGACTAAGGCGACGTTCTAATAAGGAATTAAAAAGACTGACTGCCATTAGATTGTCTGTTCATAGTGAACTGTACTCCTATGTTGGGCATTGTGTAAATATCAAAGTGACCAAGTTACATGTTGGATCCAAATACTGAAGTTGACGTTGTGTTCAATAAACGAAGTGGGCGATATGTTCGATGGGCGTGTGTGACCCGTATTTATTTCGACTGACAGTTTTACGTGATGGAGCTGATTGGGAATGTTCGATAACAGAATTGTTGATTATTATAGGCTCCTTTGGATAGAAATGCTCGATTAACAATTTAAAATTGATTGTGAATTAAATTTTGATGTCGCTAAAAATGATAATTAATAAAGAGTTTGTAGTAAACGTTATCAAAAAAGTAACATTTAATTTGTTTATGGAAAAGCTGATTTTCCCGTATTTGCATTATTATTGTGTTCACGTAAATCATTTTGAACAGTTAAATGTTTATCTGGATCTGTCCTTTATTTATGTTAACTCCCAGAACCTACAATACCACTTTGACTAATGACTACACTATAAATATTTTGAAGTATTAAAAAAACAGTTAAAATAAACAATTGTATTTTTTAATAATTATGGCACAATTATCAAATTTTTGTTACACACGGGGATAAAATGAGAATTATGTGATGTGAAAATTTTTAAATAATGCTAAACATAGTTCATAAGCTGCAAATATACAAGCATTCACAGGAAAAGCGCGGATTATTGTTACACAAAATCCCTTGGTAAATATTTGCCATCCATGTGTTCGGTACAATTGTTTTGTACAATGAGTCGTGCTTTTGTATTGCGGTTTAACGAGATTATCACTTTGTATTCTAGATTTTACTACATCAAACGGAACAATGATCGACCACGATGCAGTACCTGCAACTCGAAAAAGTCTTAAATATAACTAAATTTCTTTAAATAGGAAAAAGTCTGCGATTTTAATAAAATTACCTGCAAGTCCCCCGGCAAAAATTAAATCTGTCAAATTAGCTTCTCTGTCACGTGGCAATAATGATTCATACGCAAGGGTGTAAATAGAGCTTGAGGGAACATCTCTGTAATTAAAAATAAATTTAAATTAATTAGCATCACTATCCCATTAGACATGCATCAACAACCAATATTGCCGAAGACTCTGATATTGAAGATCGGTAAGTAAGGTGAATAATATAGTGACGTTAACATCAAATTGTGAGCGTTATTGCGTCTACCTTATAATCAACACATTGATTTAATAAATAATTGCTTTTATAAATAAATCGTGGGTAAAAGTGCAATGTAAATTAAATAGAATTTTATTATTAAACCACCGTGTTGCTTACAACATTCAAAATAAAAAAAAATTACTATACGAATAAGTAAATAAATAAAATTTTAAAAAAATGAAACCACATGAGTTTGTCTGTTGTAGTAACAGTTTTAAATTAGAATTTTTAGTTTTGATGTGGATGAAATATATTGTATGACGCAAGCGTGTGTACTTCCTGCGATTAAAACATTCGCCTACAACTCGTGTTTTAAACATCACAACAAGTGTCTATACTCGTCTGACATATAGTGGTTTATACAACAAAAATAATGTGGGAAGTAAACTTTCACAACCGGCGCGTAGATACAATCCACCGGTGCGTGAAGTGCTTGTCGGATTTATTTATTTACCAAAGAGTATAGTGTTAAACACGTGTGTGAAAAGGTCAACTTCACAGACTAGGTAAACAATATATAGGTACTATGAATAAGATAAGTGGTTTCCTCCAATTTAGTTGTACTTTAAATTTTGTCTTTTTAAAAGGTTGATTTTTGTCCTACACTTCCAAACCCGAAGGGTTATTAAAAAGACAAAATTAAAAATATATACTACTTTAATAAATATACAGGCTGTCCCACATAAGGATGAACAGCATGGGGATCTCGAAACGGTAATAGATACAAAATGTTTTTATACCGGCTAAATTCCGAATGGTTACGAAGATATCCGGAAAAAACCGAATTGGGTGGTTATGGTTTTTTGCAAATAACGCTTATACGGTTACAGTTGGACGAATGAAAGTTTTACATTATATTAAGACACTTTTTTGAGAACTTTATAGCAGTGTTGCCAATTTTTTTGTTAGGTCCTTACTTTTTGAGATAAATTGTTAAACTTTTGATTTTCTTATGAGTGCAATATCGAATATGTACATTTTTGAAATCGTCATGAAATTCCCTTTTCAGCCATGTATAACATTTGGTATTTCTCTCAGAAACTCCATGAGTTATCGCCATTAAGACATTTTTTGATAAGTAGACCATGATTTTGACTTATAGTAACGGCAGACAATAAATAAACAAATGCTATAGAAACGTCAAAATATTGTAATTAATATTATAACTAATAAATTATAACAAATGTTCAAATAAATCACCATTATTTTCCAAGCATAAATATGCTCGTTTCACCGTTGCATCTAAAGCTCTGTTTAACATTTCTGGGGTAATCGTGTTGAATGCCTCTCTCACACATATTTGTAATTGTTCTTCATTTTCAAAACTTTGAGTGTACACTTTGTTTTTTATGTAACCCCAGAGGAAAAAATCCAATGGAGTTATATCCGGAGACCGCGCTGGCCACAAAATGTCATTGTGAGTCCCAATGCATCTTCCTGGGAACTGTCCAGTAAGATAATCTTTCACGATTCTCGCATTATGTGCCGGAGCTCCATCTTGCTGAAACCAACAGTCACGAATTTCCAGCAATGGTAAATTATCGAATTCATTTTCAAAATTATGCTGCAGTATGTTGATATACCGGTCTGAAGTGAGAGAGTTGTGATAGAAAACTGGTCCGAAAATTCTATTTCCAAATATTCCACACCACATATTAAACCCAAAACGATGTTGGTGTCTTGATGATTTTTTTAATCATAGGTTCTTTTGTGACCAATAATGAGAATTGTGTCGGTTAAAAATTCCATTGTTGGTCACCATGCTTTCATCCGTCCAAATTATTTTAGATGGGAAATTTATTTGTTCCTCACATTTTCTCGTATACCACTCGCAAAATGTCCTACGTCTAACTTCATCACCTTGTACAAGACCATGACAAACTTTATATTTATACGGACGAAAATTGTTCTTTGTTAAAACACGATGGGCCGTTGACTTAGCAACACCAGTACTTATTTCAATCTGCCTACATGATGTTTCTGGGGTTACTATAACTGATTGTAAAACAGCATATTGAACATCTTCTGTGGGCTTCTTTTGGCGAGTATTTCTAGGTTGCTTAAACGAACCATAATCCTTCAAATTAGACACGAGATTTCTAAATATGGATTTACCTGGTTGCTTCCTTTCTGGGAATTGGTTTAGATACATACGTTCAGCGTCTACACAATTTCTGTGACATAATATGTAACACGACAACATATCAAATTTTTCTTCATTGGAAAAGGAATTTTGAGCCATAATTATACACACTTTAAACAAACTTAAACTTTTACAACGTTAAAATATTTTTGACGTTTCTATAGCATTTGTTTATTTATTGTCTGCCGTTACTATAAGTCAAAATCATGGCCTACTACTCAAAAAATGTCTTAATGGCGATAACTCATGGAGTTTCTGAAGGAAATACCAAATGTTATACATGGCTGAAAAGGGATGGAATAAGAAAATCAAAAGTATAACAATTTATCTCAAAAAGTAAGGACCTACCAAAAAAACTGGCAACACTGCTATGAAGTTCTCAAAAAAGTGTCTTAATAATGTAAAACTTTCATTCGTCTAACTGTAATCGTATAAGCGTTATTTGCAAAAAACCATAACCACCAAATTCGGTTTTTTCCGGATATCTTCGTAACCATTTGGAATTTAACCGATATAAAAACAGTTTATTAATTTGCTTTAAATTGTGCAACTTTTTTCTAATTTAAGCGATTTTGTATCTATTACCGTTTTCGAGATCCCCATGCTGTTCATCCTTATGTGGGACAGTCTGTATATGCATTGAAGAATATACTATAGTATAGCAATCAGACGCACCGTAATAGCATAGGTATGCATCCTCTATAAAATCCATAGTCCTCTTAATTTATATATTCCTCTGATGGCTTCTCTAGTTGTTGTATAAGCGTATGGCGTAGTCGAACCTTTCATTACACTAGTTTGCATCACCGTCTTTATGAGTTCTACTGGACAAGTTACGAATACCTGCACGAACCCACCTACTAAGCCTTCCATAAAAACGTTCGTTATTATAAACTGTTTGACTTAAACAAGTTTGTAGAGTGACCAATAATAATTTTGAAATTTTATATTTCTTTGGTAATCACTTGGGTACAATAAAAAACAATTAAATGTTTCTTTTTTATTGTATTTTCTTTTTTTTTATTTAAGAGGAACATAATTTCTTACGGTTTGATATAAAAATATAATTGAAATACCAGCTAGTGCTGCGTTCCATTTCCATTCGGGATGGGTTATGTCCAACCGAAATACATCTTTTCTTTCGGGTTGTAATAGCTTTAAAGTTTCTGCGTATGTAAAAAAGAATACAGCGTTTGACGGTCCAACCGTCAAGAATGGTATAGAGAATCCATGATAAAATCCAGGTAACCCTTCGTGTTTAAATGTGTCTTTAAATGTTTTTGTAAGTGCCAACCCTTTAGATTGTTGACGAGTTTTTATAGTATCGAAAGGATGACCTACTGCCAAACCACAAATACCTAAAATAATGAGAGATAATTGTAATTTTATAAAACTATACAAAAACACTATTTCACTGAAATATTGCAGATAGCATGCTCTAGAAAGGAATTCGTAATAGTTCTAGGTTTTAATTAAGTAGGTAAGTAGTAAGTTTAGAAAAATTTTCGTTAGAGTATATATTTTAGTGTGGTCGTACGGTTTCAAAATGTACAGTGTTATTATTTGAAATGGGAACGCGTAACAGTGAGCTTAATTGAAAGATTTCGAACGAAAAACAACTATAAATTCAATTTAACATTAATTCGTTTCAAATAAAGAGGTTAATTTTGACAAAATTATGTAAATACTGTTACAAATCTTATCTTACTTTTTTCTTATTGTATTTTCAGCCGCGAGAAAAGATACAGCCAGGATCGTATTACTCAATCAACTCGCATTAAATTACAATTGCAACTGATTTCAACAACTATAGGACTACGCTTTTATAGAAGCTAAATAATTTCGAACGTTCTGGAATACGAAAGTTCTAAAACGCCGCGAATCATCTAACTCCAGTGGCATAACTCTGCCCCATTATCCTTAAGACTGTTGTGAACAGCATTCAGGTAAAATGGGTGGTGACGGTAACGGCAATCATCTCGCTAAAGTCCCGGCTGGTAAAAGACAGTCTACCGGAAGACGATCTAAACCACAAACAACCGAGCTTAGGCATTGCTATTTTTACTGATGTTATTGATCTCGGTGTCCTTCTTGAAATCCCATCAAGTATTCCACATGTCCTTGTAGGAGGGTTTGTGGTAAGACAGTTCTTTTAAAATCAAGTAGTAGATGGAACGTTTTCATCACGCAACTGCAGGAGTTTGATTCACAGCAGGTTGTTCTCTACGAAGCTCGTCATCTTGGTCAAACAATTAAAAACAACCGCAATTCCTATTGACATGCGCAGATCTCCGCCACATAATACGCAAGGGAATACTCTTCCGGTACATCGAAGAGGTCTTGTTGAACCTCAGTCTTAACTCCGAACCTGGCTTTAGTCGTACCTCCATACTTTGCCATAAATTCATGGAAGTCTACTGTCTTTCGTTTCGTGTCTTATTCGTTATTACTCTCGTCCGAAAGGGATTCGCGGTCGCATCGTTATTATGCATTATGATACTTTTGGTTTACCTCTTGGTGGTTTTTGGATATGGCCATAAATATATTTTTACGGACTGAATGTAATTCCAAGTGAAATCCAAAACAGCAGAAAACTCTTTGACTAACGTGTCTGCCACTGTTGCTGCCTTTTGGATTTGTATGGCATTGGGATATGCTTTTGTCCATTTGGTGAAATAATCTTTTGTCAACAAAATGTATTTATTTCCAGTATCACTTTTAGGGAACGGACCAGCTGTGTGATTGCTACCCTTTCAAACTGATTTCCGACATTGTAGTGCCGTATAGGTGCTTTTTCTCTTTTTTACTGATGAGGACACACTTGCGACACCACTCCTTCAAACCTTCTTTACAGTTCACCAAATATAGAACCATTCACTTACTTTCCTAAGTGTCTTTTTCACATCAAAGTGTCCTCCAGAAGTCACATCATGTATGTTGATGTGGGGTCCCAGTTTTTCTGCTAACATGGATTTCAAAAGCGTTCTTAATACAGTATTGTCTATTTTTTTGATAACTTGAACATTTCCATGTGGGTGTAGTGCGAAGTAAATTCGTGAACTTGGGAATTGCAAAGCAAAACTTCAACATGTGCAAGGAGGGTAGTCACGAAAAGAGGAGCTGGAGTTCTTCGTGCTTTGCGGAAAAGGTCAACGGGCAGCAATTTTTAGTTATAGTTGCTTCGAGCAAAGAAAGCGAGTTGTCATCCACTACTTCGGGGCATGTAGCTTCAAAACAAGATATCACTGTTTCCGATTTCTTGCCACTGAAATAAATTTCGTAGTTTCCCTTGTTCACGGACAAGCTCATTTGTCTAAAAGTTGCTCGAAGTCTTGCGAAACATCATCTGGTTTCCTGGCAATAGTACCATCGTCTAAGTACCGTAGGTTGAATTTACTGAATAGCCAAGGTAAAAATCACTAACACAGGATGGTAGTCTTTGAACCGCTCCTTTTGTTATCCTCAATGAAGGTGCGGACTGCATGGACAGCTACCTCACAACCTTCTTTCGTGCTAAAGCCAACTTGCTTTGAGGTGGTTTTCTCCAACCTGCTCTCTGTAGGATTTGCATCCTAATTTGTAGGTCAACCTACGTATAGTGTTCCCCACAGCAATGAGACACGGATGCTACCACCTTTCTTTTTCAGGACACATAGTGTCGGTCCGTAGATATCATCTGTAATTTCGTCAAGAACTTGCTCGTGGAGCATGAAATTCCAAAGTTTTGTGATTGACTGTTTTCTTCCTGCCTCTGTAATTACGAGAGCGTACAAATCAAATTCTTGAGGTGACGTGCCCTTACTCCAGCAGAGAAAGAAAAGATTGCTTCCAAAACATCTTTTCCGACACTCAATTCACTCGCTACCGACAGGAAACTGATGTAGTTTAGAATGAGAGGGGTGTTTCTCCAAAATACTCACATACGTGTCATTATCATCATATCTTGCAGATGATGAGAGCAAACATTCTGCACCTCGTGTATCGACTTCTTCTACTTTCATTTCCATCCGTTTTCAAAACAAGTTTCTTTTTGACTCATTGGTCTTGACTCTGAAGATTGAGGTAAAGTGTTCTGAGATGTGTTTTTCTTTACTTCACAGGTAATAACTTTGAGTTCCTCTGTGGAACACGGAGGGTTGTGTAGGTAAACGTAAGAAGACTATCCCAGATAATTTTTTTTCTATTTTAGAAAATTGGTTAGTCGCAATTTAACCTGGCTCCACGAGGAATTCGTTTCAAAACATTCACTGTCATCTTGTACACGCATGAGTTCTTTAAATGTTTTTTTTTGTGGCTCTGTGTCACATGTATTTTGAGGCCTTTATGTTGCCTTGATTGAATTTGAGTTGTCATTGCAATATAACTGCTTCATTTAAATTTAAATAGTTGGTGTAAGTCTACATAGTGCTCAAGGAAAGGCAAAGTCTTGCAAAACAAGGCTCTTGAATTGACCAAGGGCTTTTAGGTGATCATGGGGGAGGTTAGGACAGGAGAAGTGGAACCATGTAACACATCCCTCGGCTCCAGTTTAGTATATAGACTTATAAGTTATGCATATATCTAAAATCATAAGAAGACTGAAAATATAAGTAATGACCACCGCCGACGTAAATAAATGACGTCATAATAAATAATATTTATTAATAAAATCAGCCAAAATAAATAGATTAATATGCAACAAAATAAACTCCTTTAACCTAACCTAACTCACATCAAGACACTAAACTACACTTCACAAAAAATATGATTGAATGAATGAATAATTGTGAATTCAGAGAAAAATTTAAAAATTTGATTTACGTCGCCGGTGGTCATGGCTTATATTTTCTAATAACCTCAACAGTTCCGACACAGTATACGTTCAGATATATCGATATATGCATAATTTGTCGAGGTTAAGAAATCTATATACTAAAGTTGTGCCCATCTATCACAGAAAATATAATCTTCATGATCCTTTTGAATATCGCATATGGCATGCGCACGCGCAGTTTCTCATCCATTATTGTTTTCACTAAGAATCCGGTCAAGCCTTTAATTGACATATTTAACTAATATAAAAAGTAAAACCACTAATCCAGAAAACCACAACATCACCCAAATCAAACCAATAAACTTTAAAGGGATTAGAGTTAAAAAAAGACGTCAGAAATAACTACAATTTGTCAAGATTAAGGTTAAAGTTAGGATTAAAGGAATAACAATTACTGATTTATAAAAAGCATTTTTATACATATTGTAATAAGGTTATATTAATCGTTAATTGGTCAATTATTAAGCCTTGTTTTTAATTTAAAACTTACAAGTGTACCTTAGTTAAAGCTTCTTAGTCGACGCCAATGGCTTATATCAAATGCCATCGCCCATCGCCATCACTCACGGCAAGACAAAGAGAAATATTTGTGGTTATGAGTGTAGTAAATATAAACAATGGTTAACAGTGAAATATCTAATAAAATAGGTTTAAAAATAAATAAAGTGTAAAGAAAAGTGAAAATGTAAACACATTACTTACCACCAACCCATCCTGCGATGAAATCGGCCCAGTTTATCATTAAACTAAGATTTTCAATTTAAAGTGAAATTTTAACTAAAACATTAGTTTTAATTTATTAATTATTGTTATGTAGATATTTCAAATGTTGACATATTCATGTCAATCTGATTGAGGGATAATTATTTTTTATTTAAAATGTTGTCAAGAAAAAATAAAGAGTTACGAACTATTAAAGAAGGTGTTGTAGGAAAGTACGTGAAGAAAGATACGCCACCAGAAATGCAAAGTACTTATTACTAATATGTAATTATGTTCTCGTTATATGAACATTATTTATAGTTATTAACGTATGGACAACAGAACCGAAGCGAAAAATATCCAATCAAAGTAGGACTTCAATTACTTCAAATTCCTCAACGATTAGTGGTGGTACTATATCACAACCAAGTACTACAATACAAAAGTTTGGTAATCAAAAACCGACTATTAGTGATGTAGGTTTAGGAGCACATGAAGGAAAGTATACTCCCAGCTCATCAGTGCCTGACTTAGCAACTAGGTAATTATAGTGTATTTTTTTTTCTATTTTAACTTGATCTTTAAAATTATCTACTTGAAATAAGTATAAATAATAATTATTCCATATGCCAAATTTATGCGAACGTCCTCAATCATTTTTCGAAAAACAAAAAAAGTTATGAAGAATGCACTTGGAGGACGGGGAAAGAGTGTTTTTGTTAACTAGCGTTCTACTTTGTTCAAAACTCTTAGCTCCAGAAAATTGCGGTACCTTTTTAAGTAAAAAAATATTTTCAGGATTTTTTCCAGTATGACCTACCTATTTCTACAAATTGTTTTCCTGTTTGTAATATCAATTAATAAAATAAATATAATTGTAAATCAAAAGTTCATCCATATAAAAGAATGTCCCCTGTCTGGGGAAAGAGAGACGAGAATAACCGAGTAGTGCCAGCCCAAAAGTCAAACACATACAACCCAAATAAAACATATAAATGTACAGGGTGGGCAAATAAGCCAGGATTGTTACGTTCTAATGATGTAAAAAAAGTGCATTTAATTTTTTCAGAAAATTGTTTTCTTTGCGATTATGTCAGAAAACTCCATCTGGTAGCAAGATAAGCAATTGTAATCACATCACAGCAGCATTTATGGGTGAATATTGAATAAACGTACAAAATAATTAAGAACATTTTTTGAAATATAAAAGTTATTTTTTATTTATTGTTAGTACTCCTAAGACTAACACAAATTCATTAAGTAGCCCGGTCAAGATCATAGATCCTAATTTGATTATTTCTTACATTTAAAAAAGTCATGTCCACGGAAAAGACGACAAGGACCACAGAAGTGACATTTTTTTATAAATTCAATTAAAAAAGGTAATATTTTCGTGAAATATAAAATTTCAACTTGATCTTGATCTAGTTCTATTATTTATTGCAATTACAGTTTATCGATTAGTTTAAACTATTCGTAGGGAATTATTTGCTTAAGTGTTCCACGGAAGGGACATGTGTGGTCACAGAAGTGATCAGGGAAAGAAATGACAATTTTATGGAAATTAAACATTATGTATTTGGTAACAAAATATTAAGTATGTACACTTATAATAAGCAAACTAAAATAAATTTTTAATATTCGAAATGTCAACAAAAAAATAATGTTGGTGCTTGTTGACAGATGGTTCAGAAAGAACTTTCATCGTCAGAGTAATCGACATGGGCAATATCGTCAATTTCAGGAAATACAAATTTGTTCCCGGATTTCTTAAGAAACTTTAACTGGAGGTCATGTCGTGTTTTATCAATAACCAAACCAACAAATTGTTTTATGATTTTTTACCACAAATCCGTGCAACAACATAATTGTTCAGTTTTACCGTATTAGAACACACAAAATTTGACAGAGTTTGTAGTTTCAAACTTTGTAAACTAATAACTTCTTCAGTTTCTGAAGAGGACTCAGGACTACTAGAAGTGTAGACCTCAGGCACAGTTAAATGTCTTTTATTACTTATCATATCTAATTATTAACCGTTAAGAAATAAAATTGTTTGTATCTGTAGTTTAATTGTAAATTTGTAGAATAATATTGAAAAAATAATACGTAAAAAAGGATACTATTGGTTTGCTCAACAGAAATGGTGCCAATTCCAAAATGCTGACAATACTGGTCTGATTTGCATGTATTGCAAGTTAAAGGTCTTGCCTGCAGTTCTAAAGGATTGCTCCTAGACTAACATAATTGGTGGATTTGAGTTGTTCCTTTGAATGGTACAATTTTCAAATTGGTAACGAGGGCAGCAATTTCGGAAAAGTCTTCATTTATTTGTAAAATCCCCATTCCTTTACAATTTTCTTGCAAAGCTTCATAAAGTTTGTCAAAATTACTTATGTCTTCATTGTGACTAACAAGAGAGTCTGCAGTTCTTTTCATGCATCCTCCAACACCATCAGGTGCATCTTTTCCGTGTCCGCTGGCACTATAATTCCAATATAGGACATAACATTTAGCCTAGCTGCTAAATACCAAACTGCCAATCTGAACATGGTTTTGTTCTTATATTGCGTCTAAGGCCCATCAATTAGAAAATAAACTAAAACAATTTTGCATTTTCTCTCATAATCGGATCCAAGTGGGCACAAATTGATACAGGATCATGCTCAAGACTTTGTGCTAAAGTGCAGGAGCAAACATGACCACTAAGGTAATACGTAACAACAGTAGGCAATGTAAGTTGGGGCTTAGATCCTCCAAAATGTGCTGATTGCACTTCTTCAGCGTGTACTTGCACTCATAATTTTCACTGAAGTCAAGGTGAATAAAAACTTCGTTATTTTTGATATTCTGTTTGATATTTGTTACTTCTCTGTGTTGATGCATACCACTGTATTAATCCATCGTTGATGTTAACTGATTTATTTGTTCTGCTTTGGAGCACTCAAATTTTTCCTTTACAGTCTTGACTCGTTGTGTTTCAATACCCGGTATTGTGATGTTAACCTTTTGGATATCCATCTTTCATAAAACGTTGTGTCTTCTGCATTAAAGTTATTATATTCTATAGTATTTAAAGAACAACCTTCACAAGTTCTTTCCCAACAGGCTCCAGTCTATTTTAGATAGCATATCGATTTCGCCAATTCCTAGGCTGAATGTTCATTGTTCATTTTTTCATTCTTATGTTTCTAGATTTATAGTTCGAATTCGAATCCAAAATGGTCTTAAAGAACAAAATGTTGATTAACTCATATTACTGAAATTTGGAGTAGTTGCCACAAATTATTTATGCAGTTTCTTAAGGTTACCATTAAGATACCGTATTTGTTTCTTAATTTTTGTTTTTAAGGAAAGACTGGTAACCCTCCTGGATGTTAAGGTCTGCAGCTCCTTTTGGAACTTGAACTTTTTAAAAATAGAACCATGTAATAGTTTGCCAAACATATGTTTATCTTTTAGAGTACTTTGAATGGTATAATTTTTTTTTATTTGATTTTTAAGGACTTCTCCAAATAAAAGATTCCTCTTAACCGATGGTTCTTGTCCCAGTACCGTTTCTAATAAAGTTTTTTCTGGAGTGCTTATCTGCGTTTTCGTAATTTTTTTTCTGTTATATTTATATCGATTTTTTGTAGCTACTCTTCTTCCTGAGGCTACCCGCCTTGAGCAACCGGAGTAGAGTTTCTGCTTGTAGAAGGGGTTGGGTTCACATCTTCTAAAACAGAAGTGGGACTTGGAGGCGGTGAATTTTCTTCCAATCTTTTCTGTAGGTCTGCCTGCAATTTTCGAGGTTGTCTTGATCGCTGTGCTCTGGCATCCATTCCTTTCTTAACGCTTTTTGATCTCGCCTACTAAGGTCTTTAATGCTCTTTGTAAGTCCAGCTTCTTTTTTCTTTCGGTATCGTTCTCGGTCCTGCTTTTTAATTAATTCATGTTGTTCCTTATTCGCTCTAAGCTTTAGTCTCGCCCTTCTCATACTTAACTTCTTTTGTCTCTTCCTGAACTTCTCTTCAGCGTCATAGTGTTCTAAGAATAAATAAAAAAAATATTTATACATAACCTTTCCACTGAATTGCTAATATGAATCACTTCCGTGAACATGTGTCACTTCCGTGGACACTGGTCGCCATTTTAGAAACTCGAAAATAATTTCTAGCATTTCCTCTGGACCATTTTTATCATATAATTTTTAACCGCAAGTCGATACGATTAGTGGTTTCTGAGATACAGCCGCTTACTTTGCTGTACAAACATACGTATTTGAATATTGATTTTCATTTCACTTGTACAAACAATTCTAATAAAAAATTAAAGAAAGTTAACAAGCTAATCTCCTGGCTATTGTCCTAGTTGCGAGTTCAAACACAATGAGTTGACAACATTAGCACTCCCAAACATACATGCAAACATAATAAATACACAAAAAATAAGTAAAATGTAATGAAAATGTAAATTTAGTAACGAGATTGAGATATATTAATCAGAAAATGTTCTCAAAATCTAGAAACAATTAAGGAATGAATGAAATTTGGAATTTCTCCACCCAAAGTGACCTGTGATTACCTTTGCACACCTTTATTTTTAGTTTTTTAATATAACTTTTTAAAAATGTAAAAGAAATTTGTAACTAAAGATCTTAATTGATTAAATCAATCTGTAAAGTACATTATTGCGTCAGTATACTATATATGTCATACACAGCGGCGCGTCTGCTCTCGGCATTCTTGCAGCATCCTCACTGCTTTTTACCTCACTTTTCACTGTTCTATTATAAATATAGGTTACGTTCTCTCTATATGTAACCGCTACTAGAAATATTCATTTATGTGTTCGGGAATTTTCAATAGTTCATAATTAGCCTGAAAAAAACTATTTGCGTTTTATTAAAATTTTTGCATCTGTGCATAAAAATAATTCACAATTTAATAATGAATATTTGTAAAACAAAATAATCATTTCAAAATATACACTTTGAACATTCAAATTAGTGCAAAGAAAATTAATTATTTATAGTTACCTACATTTAAGAAGCGTATAAGTTCTGCTAGATCAGTAGATGTAACCCACAGAGTAATAAATATATTCACTGCGTTCATACAGAAATTTCACTGAGCGATAATTTTGGTCTTAAGTAGCGTTCGCGCTGTACCAAGGTTTAGCTAAAGTAAATTCGTCGATATCCGATTGTGCGGTACCTATATCGCGAAATGCCACTGCTAAGAAATAGTAAGCTTTCTATAACCGCTCCGCTCAAGTCATGAATAATATTCTTGCGCGTGGGTACAGCGCGCGATTTCCGTAGGATCACCGTTCCGACACCCAGTGAAACTTCTGCATAAAAGTATTATTATTCTGTGATGTAACTACGGTAGTAAACAATGTTATTTAAATAACTTAACATTATCCCTTGTTATTTACCTATTATGATTCTTATTTAACTGAACATAACACAAGGATAATTACATCACAGAACACAGAGTTGCAATTCTATTCTAGCAATGGTAGTTCGTAGTTTTTCGCAGAAAACTGCAAGAGTGGACTTGAAACTGAAAACCGAGGTGAACCCGAGTTTTCCTCCAGGTTGCCTACAACAGATGACCGAGTCTGAGTAGTAACGACCGGTTAGCGATGACTTCCCCAATGCTAAGGTGTTTTCCTCCGAGAAAAACAAATACATTAAAAAAATATTTTAGAAGTAATCGCAAATCGGTCGTAGCTATCCCGTCGCCGGTCTTAGGCGATCGTGGAGGAAACGTTGCTTAACATTTCAAAAATTATTATGCAAATGTTTCATGCGGTTCCATGTATTTCTGGATACTTTCATGTATTTCTAAATATTTCCATGTATTTCCAGAATAAGTACAGTGGTGGTTGACCCCTCGACATAAACGTACAAAGCCTAATTTGAGTATGAAAACGTTAAATTTTAGGTTCTATAATGAATAATGTTGATTTAGTACTTTCAATACTATTTAACTGTTATTATTCACTAAAAATTTAGGATTTCTATAATGAATAATGTTGATTTAGTAATTTTCAATACTATATTTCTATCTGATATTATTAAACAAAGAGTGACTGGTTGAAATATCAAGACAACTCTAAGGCGTTGCGTAATACGTTTTTGAAAATAGGCTGCATATGAGATATGAAAAAAATTTTCAAACAAAAGTTGTAGGTAAGATCTTAAACTACAACTTTTGTTCGAAACTTTTTTTCATAGTTATGCGATGGTTTCCAAACCGAAAATTTTAATACCTCCTTTTTTTCACTTTTGCTACGAATTAGAGTTAGTACGTTATAATGAAGTAAAAACAATTTATGTTCGTCAGTATGTAAACAAGATTTTAAGAAAACCACCCGTCATTTTTCTGAATCTGTGTAAATGGCCTTTATTTATAATTCAGCAGATATGATTAGATTTTGGGCATATTCTATGTAGCCACAAGGGCCGTTAACCTATACGATTTTCAAATTTTTTAAATATTTAGAAAAATATTCATTTTAGACATTATTCTCTCAAATAAAGGTTTATAATTTAATTACACACATCTTTTGTTTACACTATTTTTTGATCCGATTTTAAGTAATTACTGAGATATAACGTGTGACAATGATTGTTGTAACAATATCTCCGCCAATATCAATTCTACAAAAAAAGTTGTGGGGGAAACGTTGTTGGAAATTCAATTGTCTATAGCTTTTGTTTGAACCATTTTTTTCTAAAACGTAATTTTATTTTCGCTTAACTTGGCGATGTTGAGTTCTGCGGTGAACACTTGTTTTTATTGATTGGGCTATATACCAGATGGCTTAATTCAAAATTATTTTATTTCAAATAAATGATTATTTTATCCATTACATATTAAAATTGTAATACAGTCCTAAAATACTTTGAAAATTACTGTTGCTCACTTTACAAAAGTTGGAACAAGGTAACCAATAATTCTGTAACTAGGAATGTAAAGACATCATAACATTCGAGGTAAGCCCAGGTAAAGCATTGTAATAAATTGATTTGGAATTTGAAATTAATGTATTTGTTAAAAAAAATTATTTTACGTGCTAATTATTTGTATTTTTGTTTTAGGTTTGCAAACTTATCAGTAGGAATTACAAACGAAAGTGCCAATAGTGTTCAAAACCAAGCAGTTTCTAATAATGGAATGTTTAATGTAGGCGATCCTCAGCAAACATATCCAAATCAGTATCTAAACTCATCATTTACGTATGACCACGCCGCGGTATGTTACTGTTAATAAAACTGTTTAAATTCGATTTGTGTCATTTGCATTTTTTTCTTGTTGTCTACAATTACTCTTTAAATCCAAATAGTAGAAAAGGATACGACCGTAAATAAAGATTATATAAGTTTTTCAGAGGAATTAAGATTTTCTAATTTGACTTCGTATTATTTAGTACTTTCAATTACCAGAAGAAATTGAATTTAACAGGTGTCGCAAAACTTATTGTTCGAATATGATGTACCATCCAGTAGGAAATATAGTTGACAGCACGCATTTGTACAATAGTGAACTTACACTCGTTTTCTCGCTCCTGAAGAGTCCCAAAAGGACGAATCAGCTGTCGAGTGATTCTCGGTGTTTGCTTGGTATTGTACAACCTCTTGCGAACTTACAGCAGACGATTCGAGATTTTTATTTTTGCTAACACTTAGTTGGCAAGAATTATCGAAGAATCGACTTATGTAATTTTAATTTAATTTTATTTTATTTTTAAATCATGTTAGAACGAGGATTAACACTATTTTTCTGGCGGAAACCTTTCCAAACATAATGATTATGAGTAAAAGTGGTAGAAAATGTAATTTACAACTTGTGTGTCATATTTGATGTACAGTGACCGGCAAAGAGTTTGCATCAAATGGGAAAAAAATTTGTAATTGAGATATCCGAAAATTTCTTTTGGCAAATGAATTCAGCATATCAAATGACAAAAAAGCACTTTGACAAATGTCATCTGACAACTGTCATGGCGGCAAATTAAAAAAATATCTCTTAAATATGTAAAAAGTGAGGTTAGATGACAAGATATTAAAAAATGCCTAAGAGAAAAGTTGTTCAGAATTAGATTATACGTCTATGTGCAAATTTTCAAAAGAAAATAACGACTTCAAAAATATTTTTCCGGCATTTTTTCCGGAATTTTTTTATATGTTTTGTATGAGCTTATTATCCAGGCAATATTATAAAAAATAGTTTAAATTGGGTTTAGAATGGAAGAATTGATCATTATAGGACTATTTTAAAATAATTCTAAGTTTGTAATTTCAACCGTTTGTTTTCTGTAGGCCATTGCAACAAAGTCCTTCCTAAAAAAACAATGTTTTTTGTTCTTTACCGTCCATTGCTAGACTAATAAATAAAAATTACTGGATTGTGAAGTTTATTTGTTGGTTTTATTGTGTTTTATGCAAATCAAACGCAAAAAAGTTTGTTTTCTCAATATTTCCGGAAAAAATGCCGGAAAACTGATATTTTTGAAAAGTCGTTATTTTCTTTTAAAAGACGTATAATCTAATTCTGAACAACTTTTCTCTTAGGCATTTTTCAATATCTTGTCATCTAACCTCACTTTTTACATATTTAAGGGAAATTTTTTTAATTTGCCGACATGACAGTGGTCACATGACATTTGTCAAAGTGTTTTTTTGTCATTCGATATGCTGAATTCATTTGCCAAACGAAATTTTTGGATATCTCAATTACAAAAATTTTTGCCCATTTGTTGAAACTCTTTGCCGGTCACAGTATAATTATTAATTAATGCATACTCGGTTATTATGTATAATTGCTTGAACAAATATGTAAACACTATTTTTAGATTTTCTAATAAAACTAAAATTTATTGAATATAAATTAGAAACAAATTGAATTTGAAAAAAATATGTTCCTATGTTGACTAGGTTCAATGCTATAAAAGTTTCAACAAAATCGAGCAACTAAATGTGTGCTCCTGAATATTTATTAAACACTCACTAATTTGTCAAGGCCGCAAATGAATTTTTATAAAATATTACGGCAAGAGTTCCTTATTTAACGTTGTCTCACACATGCGCAACTCCTATTTTAAAATTCTCAGAGAAATAAACACTGGCAAGAAGTGACTAGGATGGTTATATAAATCAACGTAAAAAAGTGAGATAGAATGTACAATTCTTAAATTTATTAATCACACATTGACCGAGACATTTCACAGAATGACACTTTTGTTAAAATGTAAATATGGACAGATGTAAGTAACACTCTTCCTGTTTATAAACAAACAATTCAAGAAATTCATCTAGAAGTACTCTGAAAAACCATTAAACGTTTGAAGAAGTAGCAATCGATTTCGCAATCGGCATATGCCCGATCCAAGAAATAAATGTTGGGCACATTACATCTTGGTGACCGATGATTATTTTATTAAATGAACTGATAAACCATGTTCAACTAAAACCAAAAATAGAAGTGCACCATAGAGCATAATAATAGGAATAACATTAAGAGACCATCAAATGGATAACACAAGAACAAAAGTAGAGTACGTCAATAGAACAGCATCGTTATTGAAGTGGGAATGGGCGGAACATGTGACCAGAACCGGAACAAATAAATGGAGTAGAAAGTTAATGAGATGGAGATCATGGGAAGAAAAGCGAAAAGTAGAAAAACCACAGATAAGATTGATTGAAGATAATAGCAAGACTAAACTGGTATGACGTCGCATATAAAGAAGAAAATTTTAAGAACATGACCGAGGCCTATATGTAGATGACAGAAAATTGTTAAATAAAGAAGAATGCAGAGAATGAATTTAAGTAAAACTTAATTATTTCAAAACGTCTGCCAACTGTTAGAGATCAGGAAGACATCTTTTCGTCCTAAATCAGATGGTATGGTAGAAGTAAGGTAGTCACTGAACAGCAGAGATATTGAGACAGTATTTAATTTATTTCTGATAGCGAACTGACTAAGCGTACTAGAGTAAGAGTAAAACATCCACTCTGAAGTTGCATGGAGAACAACTTTCCATCTAGTACTTCGTTTCTAAAGGACTAGATCAACAACAAGAGACCGGTGGCGTCCAGGTTTGGTTACGGTTTTGATAAACTGAACTGGAGCATTATTCGAAACAGTAATTCGTCTGAAGGTTTGTAGTCATAAACCGCCTAAGTTATGCGGTTTAAGGTAGCAGTCTGGATTGTTTCTTCTACCTCCATGATACCTTTTACCCGTCGCAAGATATGATTGTAGTTCTGTATTTAATGTTTAGCTTGCGGCACCAATTTATCAAATATTTATGTTTCTCATCTTTAGATTTCTCAGGTAGACATATCAAGTGTCATTGTCGTTCCCTCTTCGAGCACATCTGGAGGAGTGGCAAATTTTACTTTTGTAACTACTAGCCATCATAAACGTATAAAATGTACCACGATAAATCAAAAATGAAACTTTTACTAAAAATACACAAAACGTTTTTATTTGACATAAGAACAATTTTAAACGTCAGTTAAGTATGCTATTACATGGCCGATCTGATAATGCGTAAGTGTCATTTCATTGCCATGACACTGTCGACGGTGCTTAAGTCTTTAGTGCGGCTGACGGCGGCGTTTAAGTACTTAATTAATTAAATTGCAGCAATATAATCAATAATTTCATTTTGTCAAAAAGTAATCTTTAGATATAATGAAAATCATAGCAACTCACCCAATGTTACAAAGCAAACGGATTTGCTGTATAAAAATTCCTTACGGTTTCTTTGGCTGTTTTTGTTTCTTTTTCCTTGCGTTTGAAGAAAAAATAGTTTGTTTAATGCGATACTTAAGTGACTTTTTGTGCTTCGGCTGTTTTGGCTGCCCTACTACGTTCGGCAACCTCAGCCTCAACCTCAGCACAAAAAGCATCACTTAAGCTCCTTATCAAATAATATACTATTGTTTATCTCGACATAAGCAATAAAGGTAAAATGCGGCCGTGCAGTATTTGCGGACGTAAAGTTATCATATTTAAGGTTCGTTTTCTATTGCTGAATTGTGCTGCAATAGAACTGAATAGTTCAGTGTGACAACTTAACAGTGTAAAAGTGTGACAACTTAACAGTGTAAAAGTGCAACCTTGCAATAAAGAACGCATGAGAATCTGAATATGGCGCCTAATTTGGTTAATTAATTAATTTTCGGTTTCTTGTACGACTTGTACATTGTTGTAAAAATGATCTCAAAAAATTAAAATACCAATTTTCTAAATGTACGTATTTTCTAACCTGAAAAATTTCACATTACAAACAAAATTACTACAAATTTTTGTATTATATTGTCTAGATACAGATACTATTTTATATTATCAAACGTTATATAAAAATGTATCTCACTTTTGAATTTAGCTGCTACTTTTTAGTGTTTACTCTTGCACTGACTTCAAAACTAGTGCAATCAGTTCATGGACGGAAATAGTAGATTATTTAACTAGGAGTATAATTGTTGAGCTTAAAAGTTAGCGAAACAATTATATTTTTTAACTCCAAGTGAAATATACTATTTTTTCTTCAAGCGTTTATTGCTCGTTTTCATGTGTTATTTTCAAATTTTCGAGATTCTTGAGCGTTATAGTGACGTTTTATTTTCGACGAATCAGGTTGGTACTTTATCATAACCGAGGTACCAACCTCTAAATAGTTGTGAAAACAATAAACTGGTACTTTTATTGTTTAGACAGTAAAAAGCATTTTTAGGTCTGCCAGTAGTTCAATAATATGTCGTTTTAATGTCGCTTGAAGAATATAGTAAATTATTTTACTAGGAGTTAAACAATATCATTGTTGAGATTAATAGTAGATTATTTTACTAGGAGTTAAACAATATAATTGTTGAGCTTAAAAGTTTGCTGGCGAGGCGTCAGCCGCTTGAAGAAAAATATTTTTTAACTCCAAGTGGAATATATTATTTTTTATTCAAGCGTTTATTGCTAGTTTTCTTGTGTTCAAATTTTTGAGATTCTCGAGTGTTATAGTGACGTTTTTGTCTCGACGAATCAAGTTGGTACTTTAGTGTACATTTATAATATGACATAACCGATATACCACCAACCTCTAATTAGTTGTGAAAACAAAAGAACTGTTGCTTTTTAATGTTTAGACAGTAAAAAGCGTTTTTAGGCGTTCATCTTAAAAACAGACAATTTACGTCCTCATTTGCGGCCGTAAAGTAGCACTTTTTTGTATGTACTCATCTGTCAAAAAAAAGTAAAACGGCCGCTTCGTTGAATCACGATACCCATCCCTCATTGCAATAAAGTATAATTATTGATGTCACATAGTTTTTTATTTCTGTAAACAATAATACCCTTAAGATTTGCGTATTTTGTTTTCGTTGTCTTAGATGAATAACTGCAAAAGTGCATATTATTCCTTTTCTGTACCTATTCTATCAACAAAAAATAGAATATAATTTGAAAAAAAAATTGAATAAAAATTCTTGACAATGTCAAATTGTTTCATTCTTTTAGCATTTGTACGTTATTTTTAGAGTGAGCGCCTAAAAAACGTTGTGTGTACCGCGGCTGTAAAGGTTTTTTTCGACCTTTTCCGATATGATGGCCTCGGCTGACGCCATCAACAATCAGAACGGCCGAAAACCTACTTTACAGCCTTGATACACAAATAACTATTTTAGGGTCTGCCAGTAGTTCAATAATATGCCGTTTTAATGTCGCTTGAAGAAAAACAAATTTATTTTGTGAAACAATTTCCACGCATGCCCAGTGTTAGCTTCTCGGAATTCTATGTCCATATCACTTACATCAATAGGAATGCGTTTATCTTCTAACCTAAACTATATATTAGCTGTTTTGTTAAAAAAATACTAAACGTTAAAAAAAATTCCAAACCTACCCGCCCAGTTATTTGAACACCCGTGGTTCATTGTCTTTTGACAAATTTCCGAAATATCATGATCGAATGTTTCACGTGCAAATCTTATAAGGTGTAATGAAACAATAGGCTCTAGAGGCTGTTTAAAAAACTACTTCCAACTCACAAAACTTATAAGACAAAGTTCAATCCATTCCTGAGAAGTTGTGCGGGTGTCTTCTACCTAGTTTTCAGAGCGAGTACTTATCCTGAAATACGCCTGTATCGACATTTTTAAAATTGATCAAATTTTGAAAAAACATTATTACAGGGAGTTTTAGGATATCGTAGAAGCTAAATACGGTAAATGCTAAAATCACGTGTGATTTTACTGTTTACCATATTTGTTTGACGATATTCAAAAACTTACTGTTATTTCAAGTACTAGTTTTAACAAACAGGGTGTTCTATTTAATTTAACAAAGTTGTGGTCTACTGTTAACCTCACATTATATCAACCCTCCTCACGACCGAAAGGGGTTATGGGAAGTTCATATTCTTATCAAATATATGCAATGAGATTCCAAGCTTTACAATGATCTGTTTGGGTTGTTGATACTCTTGTTTCTCTATTGACTTAGGTCTGCAGTTCATTTATTCTGTGATATCATCATCATAGTTACGCATAATGCAAAATTAGCAGATCAACTACTCACTGAAATTATTCGTTTACTTTTTCTTGATCAGTGTAGGGCTTTTTGTTCCTCGGATTAATTACTAATATACAGCTAAACAGTCGTATTCGTAATAAGGAACGTTTAAAGAAGGCACAAAATAATTTATTTTGATAAACACCATATGAAAATGATGATTCAATATACCTACTCATTAGTACAACTTTCTCTACAAACTTTTTTTTTTCAGTTGAGATCAAAAGGGAGATAATCCATGTTTACTAAAATTCTTTTCGTAGTCTCTGTTCAATTTAACCCTCTACGGGACTGACTACCCAAAAAAATTCAATTGTGTATAATTGAAAAAAAATATGCAATACTTTATTTCACTGACAAGTATTAGTTTAATGTTTGCCAGTTAAATTATTATCAAATCGGCTGTAGCCTAAGTTGTAATTGTAAATTTTCAGACAGAAATTTTTGTGATGGAAAAATTGGACTTAAAGAGTATTTTATTCGACTTCAAAGAGTGTGTTTTTCCATTTTAATAATACGTCTCGAGCTAGACTTTATTTTATTAATTTATTACAATTTAATCGTACTATTTGTTTTTTTGTTTGCAGAACAACGCTAATTATGTAGAAATAGATCAAATATATCCGTTAACAACCGAATCTCCATCAAATCCAGCATCAAACTACAATCATTCTCATTCTCCAATTTATCAAAACACAATTGAAACTTCCAATGTGAGAAGAAGCGCGAATCGTCACCTATTTATAGTAACGTCGAACGATATCGTCCTCACTCTCAAGGTATTACCTACGGAGATAATCATCAACTTAGACAAAGCATCGAAGCATCAGATACTGGTAGGAGTAACAATATGTTCATGAACGCTTAATCTGTAACCGAGTGTTTTAAGGGCAATCCGAAGAACTACCTTTGCCTTTGGGTTGGTCAGTTGATTATACTTTGCGGGGCCGGAAGTATTACATTGATCATAATACTAAAACTACACACTGGTCCCATCCTTTAGAACAAGAAGGTTTGCCCACTGGTTGGCAATGCATTCATTCTCCTCATTATGGTGTTTATTATGTTAAGTAAGGATTATTAAACAATACCCGCATTACTTAATATTTGTTTTTCATTTCAGTCATATAACAAGACAAGTTCAATATGAACATCCATGTTTAGTTCCTTGTTATAATTATCAGCCAGATATTAGATATTTAAGTCCTCCACGCCACATTCATTATCAGCCACACAGTGTATTAGTACCAGCAAGTCCTTACTTACTGGAAGAAATTCCTCATTGGCTAACAGTTTATTTTAAAGGTAAATATTTTTGTTAGATATACTGAAAAGAGAACAGTTTTACCTAGAATATAGACAAATTAAGTGAAATTATTACCCCAAATTTTAAAAATTAGGTGCTAAAATTATTTCCTTTTTAGCTAGTGCAGATTTAGATTATAAGTTACGCTGGGACTTGTTTCGTGTGAACGAATTGGATTGTTACAATGCTATGCTTACGAGATTATATAAACAAGAATTAGAAAAAATTGTAATGCGTTATGAGTCCTATAGGTAATTACACTTATTCTTAATAAATAAATAACTAAACAATATTTTCACAGGGCGGCTTTGCTAGTAGAAATGGAGAAGTTTCGTGACAATCAGAGTAATCCTAGAGCTGTGACTGGAATATAGTTCCTTTGTTTTTGTGTATGTGCGTGAGATTTATAAAGTTTGAAAGAAAAAGAAATTGAATCAAAGCTGTCATTAATTTATTTTTATGTATTAATTTGATAAATTCTTTAAAATGGACTGTGATTAGCGATGATTTCCTAAATAATGTGATCTTAATATTTTAGGTTCGTCGATGTCTACTTTTTGTTTTGTCCTCTTCAAATTCATTATGTACTTCATATTTGGAGTAATTTAAACCTGATACTCTATATACAGTAGCATCTTGAATACCTAAAGTTTTTGTCCATTGTTGTGCTGTAAATAAGTTAGAAATGAAATGCTTTTATTTTTTCGAGAGATTTTTTATTTATACCTGGACTTAAGTTTAATTCCTCTTCCGATTTTAAATTATGGAATTTAGCCCAATCAGCTTTTCCTTTGAACGATGTATAAATTACCAAACCGAATGCGTTCCATGCTAGCACTGCATATAAAATTGATAATCGTTGTTTCCACTGAGCTGCACTAATTTCTGCAATCGGGCTAGTATGTTTTCTAATGAATTTCGTTAACCATCGAAACTGAAACGGCATCTTTTCTAATATATTTATTATGTAAACTTAAACAACAATATAAAACAGTGGTGTAGTGATAAATCGGTAGAGATTATATGATTACTGCGAAACGTTTGCACAAGAACAAACAAACCAATGCTTTATAACAAATTGATTTTTTCATTTCGTATTCATTCACTTCTTAAATTGGAAAGTGTGAGTTAAAAAAATATAACTCAATATAATTAAATTCAGAACGACACTGGTAAAATATTTTTTTATTTGCCTTGTTGCCAGATCAAAATTTTCTAAGAATTAAATTTCATGTTGGGATCACAGGTTAGGTTTCGATGTACACTACGCGATAAAAGTGACACGCATCATTTTATTTAGTTTCAACGATAAACTTGAGTGAAAATTACATAAAATTTGTACTTATTTAAAAATTAAATCGTAATGTTTAATACCGTTTAACCTATTGAATAATTAAAGGCTAACCATAATGTTACAGTACGGAATATTACGATACAACTTGAACTTTGGATTTATTTTTTTTTAAATTAGGATTTGCCGCGGTCAATATTAAACACTACGTTAAAAAGGAAACTTTCCAATATCAGGTTCTTTTAGCTGTTATTTATTCTTTTGCTTTTTTCGATTTTAATAAGGCTTAAAGTTACGGGTCTATTAGATACATTCAAAAATTCAGATTTAAGGCCAAAATATCAACTGGTTACAACGTCAAATTCGAAATTTAGAACATAATGTCAAACGCATGATTGACTACATTGTCAGCTTTACCACAATGTCAAACTTCTAATTTTGACCCCAATATTAAATGTGACCATATCGTTAAACGACTCTCATTTCATAAATATGCAAGTCGATTGCGCCAACAATTCCGTTGAGTAATAGCATTAATCATAACGTCAAACTATAAAGATGACCACAACTCAAAAGCGACTTTAACGACAAATTTCGAACCACAGTATAGACAGTATGGTCCAGATTTCTTTGCTGACCCTAGTCGTACCTGATCCTTGGCAAAAGTATTTGTTCATAAAATTCGAAGTGTTCATAGTTCAAAATTGTAGCACTTCCCCATTTTGATGTCATATATCTTAATTCTACATTATATTGTTAAAATATGTGTCGGAGTGTTTGACACATTGCAGTAATCGTAAGCCCGTAGTGAAGTAAAAAATTATTACCATTATGTATATAGTATATATACGGTGTGCGTGTCAAGACGAAGTGAAAGTGGGGACATTATATTTTGAGTAGCGAATGATAAAGGGTGTGGAACTCAAGATGGTTGACAAAATAATGAATGTAAACTTCTCCTTGACCTTTAAGAAATACGGTTTAATATTATAACGATCACCGCAGTCAAAAAATTTGTTTTATAAGACAATTGCTACTTTTGAACCATCGAAGATATAAAATGATTTCTTGTGTTTTGATTTCTAGAGGTTCAGCTGATATTTTAAATAGTTGTTGATATTTCTGTCTTATTTCACTCGCCTAAGATTTTTTGAAGTTGACAATCAAAAACTTCATTTTTACTCCACATCTTATAAATAAGATGGTTTTCAAACCGAAAATTTTAACACTCTTTTTTTACTTTTCCGACGAATTAGAGTTATAGTCGTAATTGCGAAGGTGTCTTATATTATTCATCACTTTCATCTTTCTTTGACACCAATAAAAAGTGAAATGTGTATGCTTATTTCATTTATTTGTTGATGTTAAAAAATATAGATATGCGATGAATCATAAGGCACCTCTCGCAATTACGACTATAGTACGTTATAATGAAGCAAAAAGTGTAGGTCCGTAGTAAACAAGATATCAAGAAAACCACCCGTTAGATTTTTATAAAACTTTGTACATGGGCCTTAAAAAGTTGTTTATAATTTACTTATACACAAGTTTTGTTTAAACTATTTTTGATCTGATAAATAATTACTGAGATATAACAATAACGTCACAATAATTGTTGTAACAATATCTCTACCAATAACAATTTTACAAAAAAGTTGAGGGATGAAAGTTGTTGTCTATAGCTTTGATTGAACCATTTTTTCTAAAACGCATATTTTATTTTCACTTAACGGGCGATGTGGAGTTCTGCGGTAAACGCTTGTTTTATTTGATGGCTGCCATTGTTTCAGCCCCGTAGCTAGAAAAAATTTTAAGGTAGGGCTCTTCTGATTTTGGTATGGCGACATTGTAACACATATATTGTTTAATAAGTGATAGAAGATTTATTGATTATACAGCTATAACGTACAAATATGTACAGTATACAGGGTGATTCAGCTAACACGTTCATTAGAAGTTTATGGACTTCCCGTTGAAATATTTGTTTAAAAATTTGGAATAGGGATTGCTCGAAAGTTCTATTTAATTAAAATATTTCAGCTCTTCTAGCACTTCCGGTTACACCGGAAGTGGCTACCAACTTTCTTATTTTAAATGGAATGATATATTTTTGTATATTTGGATTCTACGCTAAAATCTGAGTTACTTTCATGTAGCACAACCTATATTAAAAATCAATAGTTTTTGAGATATTCTCATTTTTTTGAGAGAAATTGGTTTTGTAGTATTGTTTTCCAACGCTTGTCAATGATTGAAAAGAAAGTTATAGTAACAAAATTTGGACTATAATTAGGAGGACTGTTATGTTTTTAAATGATGTGTAATTTGACATCTCATTATTTACAGGGTGTTCAAATTGTTTGGCTAAATCTGACTAACTTCAACTGCCCAAAAGTGGATTTTTAAATGGAACACCCTGTATCTTGTTGGTCTATGTGATGGAGAATTAAGTGGTCTTTCAATCTTCATAAGGGTTTTCTATACCTATCTGTTACCATTTTCCTGCTATCGATGTATTTACATTGACACAACAATATTTCTCTATTTTAATAAATAATTTCTGACTAGTGGCCTGTGGAATTAAAACAATGTGCCTTATTTATCAAACTTGTAAACGTCGACGTGACACATTATACACGATATGGAAATTCACCAAGAATATTCGAATAAAGACATACTAAATTTATTTTATTTTCATGGTGAATGTTACAAAATTATTGAAAGAACTTGCCGTTTGCTTAACGAGAGATATCCACACTTGCAACCTCTATAATTTGATTCTGCATTTCGGGAGAAGTATATTGCGCATTTTTTGGAATGTGTGGTAAGCAGTTTCGTAAATTGCTATCCTTTTTAATAGTGTATTGAAACAGGTTTTGAAATAATCCTCGTTCTTTTCTTCCTCTACATTGTAACTTTCTCTTAATGCTAATTCGTTAACAATTAAAAACTGTATAACCTCTACAATGGACCTCACATAATATCTATATTCTAAAATTGTGTCGTTCAATAATGTGGAAATTGAAGTACAAGTGGCTAACCTTTTATTTTTCTTCCCACATTAACATCACCTGAATGCGAGTGGGTAGTTTTCTCGTGTTTTGGAAATCCACAATTATTATCCAAAGCATTTTTCCAGTTTCTGAATCCCAAGTCTGTGTAAGTGCCTTGTTTGCTGCCATAAAATTGAAACTGTTGAAACAAAAGGCAGCATCTTTTTTAACCGAATAGTGTAACCACTTAAAACGTTTGAACCAGTCAGAGCGAAATGATCTCTAATCTTGCTGTTTTGGATAGGTGTCCAAGTAAAGTTGCTTGATGGCATCTCCTTTTCTGGCAATATCATACGCAACCGAAAATGTTGTAACAGTCCTTAAATCCGATAAAGACACATTAGTTGCAGTCGGAATGGCAGTATCAATATTAATCGGCAGCGTTGACGTGGATGGTGCGAAGTCACTTCTTCAATTTCTCCAGTGATCCTCGGTTTTTAATTAAAAAATTGCGATATCCATGGATGTGAATAATATAATGCCTTCACTCAACACAACACAAGATAAATCTGTAACAGTGGATATTACTAATAATTTAATTTAATAATAATTTTTACGTACTCTTATGTATTACAGAAATGCTAATGTCAACTACATTATATAACAAGAAAGAAAAATATTAAAATTTGAAATTTTATCAAGAGTTTTTAAGGTAGGGCGAAAAACTTTGTAGGTAGGGCAAAGCCCTACTTCGCCATCTCTTCGCTACGGGCTGCATTGTTTATAACATAAATGGTTGTAGAATAAAATTTTAGATTAGTTTAATTAACATTATGCATTCCTGTCTTGGTTAAAAAGTAGCGATTGTCTTAAGGGGTACCTACAAATCTAAGTTTTTGCATTAAAAGTTACATTGCAGTGATCGTAAAGGTCGTTGTAATGTAAAATCGTGGAAAACTATGTGAATTGTTTAGTATGGATATAAATTATATACTATGAGAAAAATCGATGGTGACATGTGTATTAAGTAAAGTGGGGAAGAGACGGTTATAAGCAGTGAACGATGAAGGGTGAAAAGTTAAAATGGATCACAACACAACGAATGTGAAATTTTAGAAAGTCAGCGCATCGTAGTAATTAAATATTGTTCATTACTCAACGATAATCAATAATAAAAAAAGTGTATGGCGTAGCAATAAATAAAGAAGTAATAAAAGTTGTAAATAAATTGAAAAAATCCAGAGAGCAAATAAGGTACGTAAAAGAAGGTCGTGAAAAACAACCCAGTGCAGAGGGGTCATTGTTTTAAAGTCGTTGGTGGTTTTATTTTTTATTTTTACCCGTAAAAATAATTCAGGTTAGTGTATATGATTATAATAATTCAATTTTGTATACGTGTAAGATAAATTGTAACGGAATTATTTTTAGTTGATTTAAAACGTGCACGTTGTGTTATTTAAAATTCTGTTAAATTTGATAAAAATTTGTACGTTTTATATATCTTTTTTATTGTATTATAAATTTTGATTTAAAAACATAAACTACGCATTTTATTAATGTGTTTCTAAGATTAATTACGGAAAAAAATTAATAGAGTCGCATGTTCTATATATAATTTAATTTTTTTAATTGCCAAATTACTATCACTGCAATATCTCAAAAAGTATGACGCTTGTTTTGACAATATGATGGTGCTGATGCTAAAATTTAATATAGAATTAAGATATGGTATCAGAATAGGACCATTCCATTAAAATAAAAAACAAGATTCTATACATTTCCAGTTGTCACCATTCATTAATTGAAATATATACTGTGGTTCAGAATTTGTCCTTAAAGTAGCATTTGTTGTGGTCGTCTTTAAGGTTTGACGTTAGGGTCAATGCTGTTAGTTGAGGCAATCGACTTTATTGCCAAAATCAAAATGTGACGTTATGATGACATTTAACATTGTAGTCAAAATTAGAAGTTCGACATTGTGGTCAATGATGCGTTTGGCGTTATATGGTCAAAATTTCAAATTTAACGGAATTTTGTAATGTTGTTATATTAAACCTTATTAAAATTAAAAAAAAACAAAAGTATGGTAGAAAAAGCTTTCTCTTTTCAACGTGTATTTAATACAAAAAGGACTTATTAAAATTAAAAAAGCAAAAGTATGAAAAACGGTACCTCTTGTGGTTAGTCTTTAATTTATTAAATAGGTATAAAAATGATTAAACGGTATTAAAATATTACAATTTAATTTTTAAATACTAATTTTAATGAGTTTAAGTTTATTGTTTAACTACATAAAATGATGCGTGTCATTTTTGAAACGGAATGTACATCCGAGCCTCACGTAAAAATATGAAATTGTGCAACACTGTGTCGATTGCAAACAGCTGTCTGACAAAACAAAAATGGTGTCATAATTAAATAAATTTGAATGTCAAAATTTCAGTAACATTATAGATTTCGCAAATTTTCGTTTATTTTTTTTAAATTAACAAAATTTTAAGTTGAGGGAAGTGGTGGATAAATTTCAAGTAACTTCTATTCTGTTTTACCTAACTTAAGAATGTTTTCATACAGAACATATAATATTGCAATTTTAAAGTAATAACAATTTTTAATCGTATTTATTTATCTTCGTATTTAAAAATGGAACCAAATTTTCAAACAGAAGGTTTTGTTAATAACGAATCGAGCTGTATGGATTTAGAAAAATATCTGAGGAGAAAGTTGTCAACGGATCGCACAATGAGCAGGACGAACTCCAAGAAGATAGGTAAGCTTATCTTCTTTTTGAATACACGCTTATTCTTTAGATTGAAATTTTACACGCACATTTAAATTCTAGATTTATTGAAGAATATAAAATGGAACCCATTATATGGGGAAGTTTTAATCCTATCATCCCTTTTCCTTATGAGCACCTTTCCTTAGTATCACATGCATCGACCCCAAAGAGGTTGTTTTTTAATTACTTATCTACTTCTTTTTAAATTAGTGTTTACATTTATATTAATTTATTTATTATCCCTATTAAGATTCCATTAATTTTTTACAAAATTGTGTTTATCCTTAAGGAATTAAGTACACATTGATTTATTGGATATTTGAACATCTAATTTAATATGCAAATGATCATGACAACAGTTTACCATTCAAATTTTCAGAGGGGAAGGGGGGGAGTGGGGTGAAATGCACGTGCACGCTTTTATTATAAATATCAAAGTACTGTATTTAGATACCTAATTATGGTTTATGTTTGATATCATAATGAAGTAGAAAATCATAATTGTAAGGGAAAAGTATAACACTGAAATTGATGTCTTTATCTGACACTTTCTATGACAGTATTGATATCATCTAGTGTGTATGTATTGTTAAATGAATTGTTGCTTCTTATCTGTCAGAAACATCCATTATAAACGATAATTCATTTCAATATACGTATTCAATTTATCAATCTATAACAGTTTTGATATTTACGAGACAACGGGAGGATCTCGGGGAGGATGTTTTGCGTAAACAGTATGGATCGTTATGCACATAAGGTTTAAAAAACATTTTCATTAGAAAGACGTTGTGAAATGGTTGTAAACGATTTCGTACTTGCAATTGTCCGGTATTTGCGATAGTCTTACAGTCGTTATCCGGCAGCCGCGACGTTGGAGTTTTATTTTCATTACATTTTTTCATCTTGTTAATAGAATAATAAACAGTATTTAAAACTTTCTCTTCAGAATTTCCGTCTAAAATTTGAGGCAATAATAAATTATGCGACAATTTGAGCGAGACGCTATTGTCAATAATTCTTAACGTTTCTCTCTAATTACGATGCCAAAAATTGAAAGTTCAATAATTAAGTAATTTTTTCTTATTTTTTGTTAAGACTTTTTGAGGGTTCCATGATTCGTTTGAAATCTACATTCGGGAATTTTCTTAGAATACAGGGTGGTTAATTACCGAGTGAAGGTGGATATCTCGAAAATATTGGAGTTAGAAAAAATTGCATGAAAGTTGTCAATGAGTTGCACATGTTAAATTTATTTTCGTTTATACCGGGTGTTCCATATAAGTGCGACATATTAAGTTAAGTTTTTAAATGGAACCTCCAGTTTTATTACAAATTGGATTCTTTGGGAAATTCTAATGTAACTTTCTGTAAAATGGATGGTTTTTACATTGCCCCTTTTCGGAAAATTGACGTTTCGAAAAATTAAATAACTCAGTTATCCTGGAATTTATCAAACTGCGATTTCGTAGCTTTAATATGCATTACATATGCTAACTAAAGCTAGTTATTCACCTTTCTAACCTTGCTAAGTTTTGAGTAATCAATTATTTAAATTGAACCACCTAAATTCATGGATAACTTGATTTTTTCAAATGGCACCACCTAATTTTTTATGTGCCGTTGAACGTGGAATTTCATAAGCATATTAAAGCTGCGAAATCGCAGTTGGCTATATTCCAGGATAACTGAGTTATTTAATTTTTTAGAAATGTCAAGTTTTCCGGAAAAAGTGAAATAATGCAAAAACCTTCCATTTTGGACACTATGTATAATGCATAGTCATTAGAATTTCCCAAGGAATCCAAATTTGTAATAAAAAAGATAGGTAGTTTCATTTAAAAAAAACGTAACTTTGGTATGTCGCACTTATATGGAACACCCGGTATAAACGAAAATAAATTTAACATGTGCAGCTCATTGATTTGCACAACTTTCATTGCAAAATTTTTTCTAACCCCAATATTTTCCGAGATATCCACCTTCCTTGCACTAATTGGCCAACCAATCAGAATGAAGGATTCTCAGTCATTGAACCAATAGGGAATGAATTACAGCGATAATTATACATGGTGCTAAATTATCGCTGTAATTTAATTTATATTTAAAAATGAAATTTTCTTTTGTGGAATTTCTCATGTTGAATACAACTTGTGGGTGCGAAAATCACGTAAATTTCCGGAAATTTAATTAAAATACGTTTTAGAAAAGAAAGAAATGAATATTACAAAATCGGCTATAGAAAATGTTTAAAAATATTTTGCTTATTGCCTTTACAACTTTTCATGTATCACATAGTCTTAAATAACGGGCAAAGTGTAGTTTCGTTGACAGAAAGAAGACTTCATCTTCCATATGCCGGAAGCGATTTTTCCAAACATTGGTTTCATGCCAGAATAGTACAGTAAATAGAGATATATTTTGACAAAAATTATAATAGGATACCGCATGTGCCATGTAATTGTAATTTGTATAAAGTACCTTATATTCATGTTTTATACCGAAAATGAATTGTCATTATATTGTTAATTAACATTTAAATGCAAAAAAGTGTTTTTTCTCAACTTTTTTTCCCGGGTGAAAAGTAATGAACCAACATTAATAGTGTAAAAGAAAAGTTATAGAGAATAAAAATACGAATAAAATGAGCACCATTCGACTAGATCAGGTAATACATTTCCGAGGAAAATCGGAAAAAGTGAAATATTTGTGTTTTTCTTTTTAAATTCGTAGATCCGTCATTTTTGAGATGTAGCATAAATCTTTCAGGAAATAGGAGGTAATGATACGTACTTAGTGTGTGCAAAACTCTGCCATTGTCGGGTAATTAGTTTATGCAATATATTCAATCGAGGCTGAATGCTCGTGTGGTCGCCCTATTGTCAGAAATTAAAAAAAAAACTGAAGTTGAAATAGAAAGGAACAAAATGTATATTCTCATTTTTCGATAAAATGATATTTAACACGCAAAAAATGCATGCAAAGATGACTTAAAATGACCAAGTGCGAGCAAACGGAGGAGTAGTGGGAGTACCCGTTCTCAGCGCGCTTATACCGGGTTCCCCATATTAGACTATACAATTTAAAGTCGAATAAAAACTTTCTAATCAAAGTAAATTAACTTTTAATCGACTAATATGTAGCTTATTCTGTGGGATTTATGACTAAAGTAAATAACAATTCTGCAACAATTCTGGAGCTGAAGGAGCAGATTCGAAATGAAATTGCAGGAATAAATGGAGATTTGCTTCGCCGAGTGATGATACATTTTGAACTTAGAATTCAAAAATGCATTGAAGTCGAAGGCATTTGGAAGACATGATCTTTAAAACTTGAATTGTTATTTACTTTAGTCATAAATCCCACAGAATAAGCTACATATTAGTCGATTAAAAAGTTAATTTACTTTGATTAGAAAGTTTTTATTCGACTTTTAAACTGTATAGTCTAATATGGGGAACCCAGTATAAATCGCAGTCCCCTCAAACGGCGTTAGCGGACGGGTACCCCACTACTCCGCCGTTTTCTCACACTCGGTGATGTTTGTCATCTTTGCATGCATTTTTTGCGTGTTAAATATCATTTTATCGAAAAATGAGAATATACGTTTTGTTTCTTTCTATTTCAATTTCACATTTTTTTTTATTTCTGACAATCGGACGACCACACGAGCATTTAGCCTCGAGTGAATATATTGCTTTAAAAATTTTAAATCGCAATTTTGCATGAACTAATTGCGCGACAATTGCAGGGTTTTGCACAAACTAAGTACGTATTATTACCTCTTATTTCCTGAAAGATTTATGCTACATCTCAAAAAATGACGAATCTACGAATTTAAAAAGAAAAACACAAATATTTCGCTTTTTCCGATTTTTCTTGAAAATTTATTACCTGATCGAGTCGAATTGGTGCTCATTTTATTCGTATTTTTATTCTCTACAACTTTTCTTTAGAACTTTTCACCAGGAAAAAAGTTGAGAAAAAACACTTTTTTGTATTTAAATGTTAATTAAGAATATAATGACAATTCATTTGCGGTATAAAACATGAATATAAGGTACTTTATACAATTTACAATTACATGACACATGCGGTATCCTACTATTATTTTTGTCAAAAATTTACTTATTATTTGCTCTATTGACTGGGGTAGAAGCGTATACTATTGTGGGGGGGAATTAATTCTTATTTTTTTAAAATTTTTTTTATGTTCTTGTCGATCACATAAAAACCAAATTTTTAATCCAAAATTGTGTCGTTAAAATCTAAAAAATAGTTTAAGATTTGCCCAGGTATACTAAAAAAAGAGAACATATGTTGAGGTAGATTGATATACCATAACTCATTAATATGTAAACGTAAGAAGAAAATTAGTAATGATATAAAATAAAAAAAAAAAAAAAAAATATAAAAAAAATTTATTTTTTTTTATTAAAAAAAAAAAAAAAAATAAAAAAAAAAAATTAAAAAAAAAAAAAAAAAAAAAAAAAAAAAAAAAAAAAAAAAAAAAAAAAAAAAAAAAAAAAAAAAAAAAAAAAAAAAAAAAAATTATTGTTACAGGATTTTGTAACAATTTCGTACAGAGAAGCAAAAGTGAACAATAAGTGGGCTACAATAGTCTCGCCACAGTATTTATTCTGTGGTCTCGTGGGTGTTAACCTGTCATAGCACAACGTTGCCAGCCGCGTAATTCTAACCAATAAATGTAGGGTAACAATGTTTAACAGTCGAAATTTAATAAATAAGTTCTAAACTAAGTTCTAAGCGCATATGTCTAATGATACATTCTTAAATTTTTTTGAAGAGACATTCTGGCAACATGACAATTTTTCCTCACTAGTGAGGGAATAGTTATTTTTCTAACAAGTGTGGAAAGTAGTAAATATTGCGCGAGTGCTTGATAGCTTCACGAGTTCAAAGCACGAGTAAAGATAAGACGAGCACAGATAAGTTACTTTCCAACGAGTTAGAATGCTATTATTTAGACGACTGCTTACATTTTTTGTAAATAAAGCGTTTAAATGGTAATGTAAATAATCGTATTTGCAAGCCTTGAAGCAGACGTGTTTGCTGGCTTGCATATTCAACTTCTGTTTGTTTAGCGGCTTCCAAAACTGCTGATGGCGTACACTGAACGTCATCTTGATCACTACTAACATTTCGATTTTATGATTATAAGTGAAACGAACTGAAGCTGACTGAATTTAATAGAAAAGTGTCAAAATGTAAATACCTACTTGATTTTTCTAAAAAAATGTGCCGTTGTTAGGGGTATCACGATTATATCGTGGAAAAAATAGTTTACATATTACCCAATACTGAGCGCGTTTGAGTCTAACCCGTACCCCTGCGGTATAACGCAAGGGGTATAGTATATCACTGGTCGTATAGTAGATAACATATACGGTAGAACAAATTGTTATCAAATAGAATCGCACTCTCCCAATTGCTTTTATGAACACTGTTTATTTCCATGGATGTTAAATAGAATTTTTTATATTCGGTTGTCGCACTTCATCCCCTGTTTTGACTGTAGCATACAAGAAAATAGACAGCTGCCGCACCTTTGCCCATGTGAAACTCAGGCTACCGAGGTTTCAACTTTAACAGATTTTCTCGACGCACTAGAAGTGGCAATTTCGATTTGTTTATCGATCCAATTTCCGAGATGGCTGATATGCGTTCGTTGGTATTTCTCTTATTTAAAAACATTTGATCAGTGTAATTGAAAAGTCCTCATTGGTAACGGACTTCGTTTGAGGAGGTTTAGCTGTCGAACTCTCAAGCAAACCATCAATGCAGATGCTGGAAATACATTGACAGTGGTGACCCACTTTACGAATTCTTTGAGTAACAGCATGCGAACAAAAATTGCTCTCTCGCTCTCTCTTTCGCAAAGATGGCATTTCGCATTCTAAGAAATCGACTACAATCGAAAAAGATCGAAAACACCTCGACCATCGGTGAGATTATCAATTCTTTCGAAATAAGGTTGATGAAAAAGAAATGTTTAACATTTCTACTGGAAAAGCGGCGCCTCCTTTGGTTTTTGAATTTTTGATTAATTTGTGACCGTTGGACTGTGAACAAAAAGAGCGTCTCATTGTCTCGAGTCTTGACAATCCAAAGAAATTCAATGAAACAAGATATGCAACTTTGCATACGATTCTGTGAAGACAAAACGGAAAAGCGCTGATGGAAAGAAATAGGTCGTGATGAAAATGGAACGAGGTATTTTCGATCGTTTTTTTAACGATTGCCATCGAAAAGAAAGTTGATATGACAAGATGTTTCACCTTTCCATTGGCTCTATTCCAGTTGGATGTTGAAAATCAGTTTTAGCCAAAAAACTGATGTCTCGCGTTAAGCAAGCACGGCGGCCATCATCAGTCGATGTCGAAGTAATCGATGGTTTTTATGTGATTCATTTTCGAAAGAATCGCATTAAATTTAGGGCCAGGACCTGTGCAAATTTTGCCTACATTCCACACTTTTACCAGCTGCGATTACACAGCATTGTATTACGGCAAAGGCAAAGCTACCCTTTTCAATTTATTCGAGGAAAATCCAAAGTTTCAAAAGGCTTTCCTTAGCGAAAGTATATTTGACAACGATACAGTCGATACTGTTCAAGAATTCACTTGTTTGATAGACGGCGTGAAAAATTGCAAAGTCGATGAAGCAAAGGGATTCGAGTCGATTCTTATTTCGCCTTGTTGGAAGAGTGCAAACAAAAAATGCTGCGAACTATCTACATCAATTCAATGTGGCGCAATGCCACCGTACTGCGTTGCGCGAAATTACGACCTGAAGATTGTGGATGGTTCGTAGAGCATTTTCGCGGGAACATGATTTTGAAACCGACCTGAACTGAAATGTTGCAAGAAGTTGATTGATTCAAATTCGAGCGGAGTTCATTGTTGACGTGAACGAGTTTCTAAAAAAGGAAATAACCGATAACCTTGATTTAGATGTCGACTTATCGGAAGATGAGTTCTCCGATGAATTAAAATTGTTTCTTAGAAGTTTCTTTAAACTAAAATAAAAATTTTGTTGTAGCCTCAAACCGTCTGCCATTGATCTGAAAATTTGGATGCTGCCGTAAATGGTCTCGATTTTCCTTTGTAAAATATTTTCATTTTGGCGGTGTTCAGGATTCTACACAAAAGCAGTAACAAGTTTTTTTTATTTTTAATATATTATTTTATTTTTCGAATTGGATTTTTTTTCTCTCAGAAAAATGATACCACTAAAGTTTGAATTTTGTTTGCAACATCGCCAAAATGAAAATATTTTAAAAAGAAAGATCGTGTTATGGCAGTGTCCAAATTTTCAGATCAATCTTATTCCCGTTTTCCATAAACGTCTAACTTATCATCGACTATCAATGACTGAATACAACTTTTGTATATTTCTATAACTTTTACTTAAAGGTTTTTTTCTAAATTTCGGTTTCAATTTGAAGGTCAAAATTAAGCGGTTGTTTATAATATTATTCTGATTTTATTTGATTTTGAATCATAACTTTGTAAAGAACATTTTTTATACCTTAAAAAACGATACTTCCACTTCAGATTGTGTTGCAAGAGTATCAAACAATTATATACATAATGTCCTCTGATCGACTTTAAAAGAGGAAAAAAAATCTTATTTTTGTTTTCTCAGAAAATTTCACTCTTGATGATTTGCTTTGCTTGTTTTCAAATCCCCAAAACACAACTTACTTTTTATTTAACTCAAACGGTTTTCGAGATAATATAATTTTATTCGAATTTTTTCTAGTAACTCTAGCAGACGGATTCGAGGCGAATTTCATTGAAAAATACAATTGGCAGCAGATGGTCACCTTTTATGGCCACCAAGAGTCCGATCTCACAATAATAGACTTTTGTCGTCTATTATTGTGAGATCCATGGGGGTCGTTTAAACCAAACAATGAATTTAGAGCTCGCATTGAAATATGTGTAGATGAAAATTGTTTGTCTACATTTGTGTACATTTTTGTGTAATGATTTCACTGAAATAGTACCTATACCTAAAAACGTTTTATAGGTATGCAGAACCACTTAAGCACTTTTCTTTGCCCTTGAAATGACATTGTAACATGATTGACTAAAATTGCTACATAAAAGATTCAATTATAATTTGAAAAAAAGTATCTAAATTGGAATAAGATTATCATTTTGAAACAAGTTACGAAAAGTACATCGTTATGACATCGACTTGAATTACAAAAATGTCACTTTATAACAAGATGTCTCAACGTCCTAAAATTTTAACTATGACAACGGTATTATTGAACGGACGAATGTCGTTATGTATTTTATTTCGTTATCACAGATATAAAAACGAAGTTTAAAAACATTGGATCGAAAACTTTCCAAATATTGTAACGAATCCTTTAAATCTAGTTGCATGCGAAACATAATTAGCAATGGCGGTTTTTCCATTGTTTATATTATTGTTGTTGCAATAATTAAATTTGTGTTTCCGTATAACACTTTTCAGGACAAGGCCGTTTTTTTTCCGTTTTCCGGACTGAAACTGGGACGTAAAGTAGTAAAATTAAATGCAGAATGAAATAAATGTGTTATATGATATTTTTATTTGAAATTCTAAGAAAGTATAGATTAAATTTTGCAATTAAACGAAATTCCAAACAGAATGTAATTTTAAATATATTTAGTAATTTTAGTCCAGTCAAAATAGGAATATCAGAAGAACTACAAAAACTAGTTCCAATTTTTTCAGGAATGTGTAGGGGGGTGTCCAGTGAAAAAGAAAAAATAAAGTCCCTCCAAATACCGGTGCCGCTGGGGGGATGGGGAGCTAAAAATTTGCGTTTTTCAGTCTTTCGATGTTACCTCCAAAACGCGCTTTCAGTTAAAAAAATTAATATCTTCTGATCCCACATATCAATGTATTGAATTTTTTTTAATACTCAATTTTTTAAGAAAAGTCGGCGTAATTCAGAACACTCTGTGTTTATGTATAGGGAACTTTTATGAAAGTATACCTTATTGTTTACGGGCAATCAAAAACGCAATAAATTACAGGGCGTTCAATAAGAAAAAATTAACTTTGATGCGCCACACTTTTTTGGTACATACCAAATATTTTTAAAAAGTAAAATTTATCAACCTGCAAGCTACTAAAATGACAAAACTTGTAAAAATTTTACTGTTTCACTATAAATCTCCGCCCAGGCGACATTTTGAAATAATGTCATAGATACAATGCATTCCAAGTAAAACGAGCCATCTTGAAATATTCCTTTACAATTTTGTTTTAAACAAAATCCAAAAACAGGGCAATTTTTGGTTTTGGAGAACTTCGTTTAATTCAAATGTGACCTTGATACGTCATCACGTTCTTATAACAACTCCTATCTCAAAAATTTTAAATGGCAAAAGGGGTCGAGTTACTTTTCATTTTGAAAATGTTCTTATTCTCTGTACGACTATATAAGTTGTTTCAAACTATAACTGACAATAATTTTCAGAGAAACTTTTTTTCAAAAATTAAATAACCAATTAAATTAAATGTTCAAAATGTCTTACATCAACTTCCATACAATAGTCTACAACCGAGCTTCTACAGCTCTTCTCACATTTTGAAATACTTCGGGACTGATCTGACAGCAGTTTCTCTCTATTCTTTTCCTGAGTTACTCCGACGATGCTTATAAAACACGATACTTTTATCAGCTTAAAAACATTTTATAATTACTATTGATTTATTGATTACTACAAAAAATATTGTCAGTTAAATTTTGAAATAACTAAGATAGTCATAAAGAGAATAAAAAACACCTTCAAAATGAGGGGTAACTCGATGTCTATTTCCATTTAAAATTTTTGAGGTGGGGACTGTTGGGGACATGATGTTGACGTTTCAAGGTCAAATCAGAGTTTAAAGATGTCTCTGTAAAAACAAAATAGTAAAGGAATTTTTCTGGGTTACTCGTTTTAGTTGGAATGCACTGTATGGATGTTAGAATAATAATCTGATATACCTAGAAATTGTCCATATTAAGTGGGTCACAGCACGTTATTTTGTAAGTACTTTTTTCAGTGAAGATGAACACACTAGAAAATCAAATTCGTGGGTATCAGGAGGACCGATCGGTTCAAAGAACGCAGTTTTAGTTTTTAGAAGTTCGGCACTTGCGAATGCTACAGACTCATCCATACAAACAAAACCCGGTTATTTATTGCATGCCGCATACAAAGTATCACAAGCCGAAACGAAACTCCTTTCGAAACTATTGGAATGTCATGGAATGTCTGAGGCTCCAAATCATTCCAACGATTTTAATTTATTGTGGACTGGTTCACATCCGAAACCGGGTAAGTATCTATATTTGAATTTGTTAGAAAAATTTAGTTTTTGTAATTTTAGGCACTTTACGATCCTTATTAATACACCAGAGAGTCAATCACTTTCCGAGATCTTACGAGTTAACACGTAAAGATCGTTTATCCAAAAATATTGAAAGAATGCAACACGGTAAAGGGCACAAACATTTTGATTTTGTACCTCAGACTTTTGTTATGCCTGGAGAATATCGCGAACTTTGTACAACTCATTATCGAGTAAAAGGACCGTGGATTGTAAAACCGGTTGCTTCTAGCAGAGGAAGAGGTAAATGCATAAAATGCTTCTGTTTTTTTGATAAGAATAAATTAACGGGTTATGATCATGGACTTTTAGTAAACAATCAGTTTAAATTAATTAATTTTATTATTCTAGGAATATTTATTGTTGAAAATCCCAGCCAGGTACCGTTAGACGAACCTGTAGTAGTTGCCAAATACATAAATAAACCATTATTAGTAGAAGGACATAAATGTGATCTTAGACTTTACGTTCTTGTATCGTCTTTTGATCCTTTAGTAGTATATATTTATGAAGAAGGTTTAGTTAGACTCGCTACTGTTAGATACGATTCTAGTCACAAACAATTAGTGGAATCCTTGCGCATCTTTGCAACTACAGCATTAATAAGTACCACAGCGATTACGTCAAGTAAGATTTTTGTTTTAGTAAAATATTTTACTATAACGATTTTTCCAGATCTGATGATCCTAGTGCAGAAAATGTGGGCTACAAGTGGACGCTTAGGCGCGTTATTACGTCACTTTAAAATCTCAAGGGAAAGATACAGCTTTGTTAATGTCTCAAATCGAAGACGTTGTTGTTAAGGCAATGTTGGCAACTGCGGGTTCTATCGTGCCGGCATGTCAAATGTTTCCAACCACATTTAAACAACTTTGTTTTGAATTGTATGGGTTTGATATACTTATTGATGAGAACTTTAAACCGTGGCTGTTGGAAGTGAATCTTTCCCTTCATTAGGATGCGATAGTCCTCTGGACGTACGTTTAAAATCGGCAATGCTCTCGGATTTACTAACACTAATAGGGATACCCGCTGTCGATCCAATTCTTCGCCCAGCGTCTGTTAACGTGAATTCGTCCCATTCTTCGGTGAGAAATCATTCTAATTTTTCTATGCTTAAGATGAAACTTAGTGGTGTAAGTTAATATAAATTTTCGGAGAAAATTTTTATGTTTCAATTTCAGTGCAGACGAGTACATTCTGCTGATGCGTTGAATCATCCGTCTTCCAAGAGGAGTGCTACATCGACCCATGGAAAGCTTCCATTAAGTAAGTTTGATTTGTCACCTGATGAATTGAAGATTGTTCGAACAGTCAAACAACAATTTCAAAGGAGAGGCGGTTTTATTAGAATTTTTCCAACTGTGGATAGTTGGGCGAAATATTCCCAATATTTAGGTCCCGTTAATGCATTTCATCACGCTGAATATTAACAAATTAAAAATTCTAGAAGTCGTTTCTGGTATACCAAGTAACGGTGGGCACACAAGTGTATACAATTTTTCGGGGGTTCATAATTACAACCAAATGCTTTTCACACAATTATACCCTAACGTGCAGATTGGATGTAGTACAAGAAATTCGGACAGCAAATCGGATAGAAACAAATCGCCGTTCGATCGCTTCGATAAATCTGTAGACAAAGGTTACACTTTTTTTATTTTTATTTCACTATTCCTTTTAAAATATATACGTTTAGGTGCTCTCCGAATTCGCCAGGAACGCTACGAAAGAATGTTGTGCCAAGGACACAAGGCCGCTTTAGCAACGAAAAAACTACAACTTCAGGATTCAAAATCGAGCGAATTGAAAAAACAAATGATCGAGGCTATGAAGAATGGAAGAAAGCTGACGTAATTTTGTTTTATTCTTAAAATATCCCGTTGATAAGCTGTCTTACAGACAAACTGAAGCGAGGAAGACTTTTAGCCATTATTTACAATGCATACTGAAGAGGATTGCGGCATCGCCCGATCAAGAAGGGCATGTTGAAATTGTTCTCAAGTTTTTACAAAAGGCTTCTAATTATCTTCGCACTCCTTTTTCTGTTAAGGTACGTAAAATTTATTAACATAAATTTATTCTATTCAGTTTGTGTAAAATGCGACGCTTTCTTATCCGGTGTCATTATTAAACAAAAACGTCTTGCGGGATTGGATCGTGTCAACATGTTACCAACGTTTTGCTTACTATCGTAAGGGGGTTTCACAAGACGAAAAACTTGCAAACAAAAAGAAGACTTTTTTTAGTCTAGAATCTAGCTTGGTTGGCAAGTTGATTACCTATACTTTTAGTTCTACCTTGAACTATCTTTTGTTTTCCCTAATAAAGCCCCTTGCGATAGTGGGCGAAACATTGGCATCTACTGTTACCATTTCGACACGGACCAATCCCGGAAGACGTTTTCGTTTCAATACCTTTATTTAGTTTAATTTGTAATATTATTTTTTTGTTGGTATGGTCAACTTTTGGTGGTTTGGGTTAATTTAAATGTTATGAATCGGTAGACGTTACTTAATTGATAATATTGATGATTCAACAAACGGTACTAAAGTGATCAATCAATATTTCGAAACGAAAACTTCTTAAAAAACACATAAATGATTGAAATTAGTGAAGAGCTTATGATTCTTCTGTAAAGTTTGAGGTTTTTCGAGTTAACAATCTTCTTTGAACAACAAACACCTTTGGCTTCCTTGCCAGTAAAATGCAACTAACGGCGTCCGTTCACATGTAAACTGACACCTCAAAAAGTTGAGACTTGAGGCCTAATCCGATTAGCTGAAAGAATACTTTAAGGATGGGCATTTTCATCTTTATAGATTGTTAATTAATTAGATAAAAAGTAATTTTAAATAATTTATAATTCACCAGTTTCACTACTTTTGAACCATTTGAAATAAATGATTTTTTTTGTGTTTTGATTTCTAGAGGTTCAATCGATATTTTAAAACATCGCTGACAAATTTCGCGTTGAAATTTCTATTGCAAAGAACATGTCTGTATCAATGTCGTGAGAATTTGTAATAATAAACTGTTTAATAATTTTCCGACAATCCTGTCATGTTCGTTTTTTCATTGACAACATTGCTTAAAAGACAGTTTTAGCTTCCGAAGAAGCCCCCATTTTTTTCTTTTTTAACCTCCACCTTGAAAGTCCTTAAAAAGGAATATTATAAATAAACGAATACCCGAGGGGTATAGCCACTTTAAGTTTAAAATAGGTTTTTCAAATCGTTTTTATTAATTGTCACGGCGAATTCTAAAGTTGCCCCCAATTAATTAACTTTTAAAAAAGTAACAATATTTTTATACATAAAGAAGTTAAGGTCTGAACAGAACGAAACAAAAAAAAATGGGGAAAAAATCCCAAAAAAATCGCGGAATAAAAACTGCTAGAGGAAATAAAACAGACGGATAAAAAATCGGCAGACGGAAAAAAACTGACTTGAAGTCCATATTTAAAACTAGACAAAGCCAGCATGCTACGCATGCGTTAAGTCACAAAAATAAATTAGCTTCTAAAGAGCAGACAGTCATGAACAATAATTAGCACTTACATTAACATTCATCAGTTGAGTAATCAATAAGGAATGCAGAGAATGTACTCCACGTGAATTCGTAAAATGAATCGAGAGTATTCGGGTGTGCGCTCGCAACGAATCGAGAGTAGGCGAGGACGTACAAACGACATAACATATTAATATAGAAGATATAGATGTAGTACGAATAGAAATTATTTATTAAAAAAATATTTAGAACCGGATTAATTGGCTTTAACGTAATACAATAAAGTTTATTTAGGTGAGATTGACTGTTTGGTTCGCATAACGCTCGCAGTTACGCGTGTGTGAGTCATCAAGTTCGTCCATACGAAGATTTTTTGGGTGAAATTGAATTCTCTACAGTTAAACCATTCGAAAAATGGCAAAATTACGAATATTTTGATTTTTATTCGTGTTTTTACGTAATATGGTTCCGGAGTTATAAAAATTACAGTATTCGTATAACAATGTAAAATTGCTTGAAAAAAAAATTAAAAAAATTATAAATTTTATTCAACATTATGTGATAGGGTCATAAAAGGAATGTTTTTCTTAAATAATTTTTTTTTATCTGTTATAATTTAAGAAATTATGGCCATTTTAGTTTTCGAATAAAATTTTGTCGGAAACGTTTTTCGCTTATAACTTTTGAAAACACGCGAGGTCATACAAAACTAAAACGGCCAACAATTTTTATTTCTTTATCCGCGTATGATGCTTTTTGAATTTTGAAAATCGGTCCGTAAATAAGCGAGTTGTGGTCAACTTACGACTCGAATTTGTTTGAAATTTTTTTGACAATTTTTAACATTTTTTTTAACCTCGAAGATGCTATCGTACAAAAAAAATCTCGAAACTTTTGTCCAAACAAAAATATCTCAAGCCGTTCTAATGTGAGACGAATTTAAAAAAAGGTCGATTTTCGCATGTACTCCTGTGAATTCGTAAAATGAATCGAGAGTATTCGGTAAAAACGAAGGTGAGGACGCACAAACGACATATTAATATAGATGTTATTTTAAATCAACAAACAATCGAACGTTTGATACCTTAGCAACAATTTTATTGAAAAAATGGATTTTAAACATCGATTTTCAAATACGGTTTCGAGAAATAATTGGTTAATCGATTATTTGTTTTCCATGGTTTTGCCACTACTACTGATAACCCTAGTTAATTAACGAAAAAGAAGAAAGGGCGGATTGTTAATAAAAATATCAAAAGGTTAACGAACATTCGAAATATTAATTTGTTTTGTTTTTTTTATTAAACGATTATAATATTGGATAATGTACTTTTTCGGTTTTAGGTTCCAAGTCATAAACTTCTTGGAAAGGATAGAGCTGCTATTGTCAGCAAACAATTAAACGATTTTCTGTATTTGTACAACAGAGAAACAGATTTATACGGAAGCACCTTAAACAGGCCCACCCGAACTTCCTAACAACTTATCTCGAATTTTTGAAAGTGCTAGGTAAGCGAATTCATCTTTGACCAAAATTTTAATTTTATAATTTATTTGTACGAATTGTGCTAATAATAAATTAATAATATAAAACTTTCTCCGTCGAATTTATTTAAATTAGAGTGTGCATGCCCTAGTAATGATATCTGTTTGAATAACTAGCTTTATAATTCCCTATCCTCAATTCTTTATGTGTTAATTAATCCATAATATCATTTCTAGGGAATGCGACTTAGAGGAAATATTGATGCTGCAATCGTTACAATCATCTCCTAAACCGTCTCGTGGAAGTGCTATTCAAACTGTTCTTAGATACCTACCTTCAGCAAGCAATAAAAATATTCCTAAAACAAACAAATCAACATCTAGAAATGCAGTGAAAGTTTCTTCACGCCTTTCCTGATTGACGATTTTCTGTATGTATTACATTTTTAAGTTCAACTTTTAATGCATATATTTAAAATGTATTCATGCCAACTGATTCCAGTATCATTCTTATTATAATTTTTAAGGTAAATTGTGATAAAAAAATATTATTTTATGCCTTTTGTTAATGATTTATTGTGTTTAGACTGAGTCGTCGTACAGTGTAGTATTTTTAAAATTGTGGAACGATGCACAATTACTTGTGATTACAACAAAAATATGGCTGTTAAGAGGCAAATTGATAAGTGTTAATCTTTTTCGCCTCGAAAACGCATTTATTATTAATTTTTTGTTATGTTGCAGCAGCGTTTGGTAACTATTTTTTTTTTAATTCTACGTTTGACGAGAATTAATTCCAAAGTATAGTTGTTGAAAATTATGTCCCGATTAGTTTTGGGACATTCTTTTTACAATTGATCAGTTTTTGTATAATATGACGGAAATGACAACAATATTTTTGTGGGTGAAATTTAAAAAAGTGCATTTACATTAATTATTTATACACATTGACGTTCATTAATGCTAATTAGGGTGCCCAAAATTCCATACTTTTTATTATATGAATTATAGGCAGATGTCGTACAGTCTTCTTTAATGCATTGATGTAATCAGGGTTTACACGTGCCAATTTTTGTAATTAAGGTTGAATTTCCGCGTGTTACTACAGACAGTAGGAGGAATACATGCTTCCATGTGTGTTAAGAATTTGTGGTCATTTCCGTTAATTTATTGTTATTGTTTT
>JALBCR010001875.1:0-11345 GCA_030710515.1 Abscondita cerata
CTGTATAATGTGTTTTTAATTTTTTTCCAAAACTTGATTTTTTACCGAGTTGTTCTAACCAAAATTAGTGTTTTTTTGGTAACCGTTTTTTTTGTAAGAACCCAAAAACTTCTAGTTGTACAAAATTATAAAAAAGTTTATCAAAATTTTCTATCGACCTATATTTACAAAAAAAATAGAGCAAATCGCAAGGAAATTTTCTCCTTCTCCACTTTTAAAGGATTAATGTCAAAAACAACCAAGTTCTTCTGAATGTAGATTTTAATAAATTTGCTAATTTGTAAGGTAATATTTTAAGCCTTTTAAAGATATGTTATAAAACGATTTAAAAAATAATCATTTTTAAAATTTTAACGGAGTATCGGGGTACACTTTACTACGGTTGTTCTCTGTAACTTTGCTAAAGCGTTTAATTGTGTGTGACATGATTATTTACTAAGTAAATGCCAACAGTTAACTGTAAAGACTTGTGTGCGTTAAAGTGCACGGTGCCATCTAAGCGATGGTTTTAATGCTTATTTACACGTGTCCATTTTAACACGAGATGTCGTAAGACACACATTTTACATGATTATTTACTTAAAAAGCTGAGTTCAAGAAGTTCTAATCAGTTTAAATAACATTTTACATTGTGTTTCTCAAAGATCGCTTCTTGAATCAATCTTATAGATCGTCTCATGAATTTGAACCATATTAAATAAATTTAGCCTTTACGACATTTATTCAAGAAACTGTTAGCTTTATTCATAAGAATAATACGTATGATGTTAGGAATGTTATTATTGGATGGATAAAATCTTGTTATTAATTTTTATTTACTTTTTAATTAATTATTTACGGCAACCACCGATTGCAAAACATAATTCAATAAGTGTAAGTATAAAGAGATAGTCGGGGTCACCGCCTCATGGACAGCCCTGTACTTAGATTCATCAAAATGTTATATTTGTAGAAATCTGTAGTATGTAAGATACCGACTGTAAACTTTTCAACATTGCGAAAACAGTTAAGCGCATTTTAAACGCAATATTTGAAATTCTTGCCAACCGAATAAAACAGTAGTCAGTAATAATTGTAAAATTACGTACGCCATCTACATACACCTGTTTTGCCTTATTTAAGGCTCATCAGTGTAGGGTAGCTCGAACGCAAGTCTACAAACTGCTTACCGACTTCATAGATCAAACACGTATTAATATACTACCAGCTTGTTCTTACTTACAGTAAGATTTTCTAGTCTAAAAACAAATAAACTGCAAGCATTAATCATCTCCATAGAAATGCATTCACAATGGGTGAACGCACACCACAGGCAGGCACGCAGTTACGTAACTTTTGAGTTATATACATATGGATAGGATACACATTTTTCATGACATATGGAGACCAGTTGCCTTACGAAAAATAACTTACGGACTTTGTAAATGGAAGATCCTGAGTTGTTATTAGATAAACATTGTTTCAAAATACTTGAATAACATACTTTAAATGAAAAAAAACTACTCTAATCAAATAGATTTTACATTCAAGTTGCTTCAATGAATATTGGTAATGTTACTTAAATAATGTGTTGAACTACAGGTTATTGCTTTTGGCAGTACAGGTACCACATCATTTCCCTGAATATGTTTTTCAGTTCCAATGAATTTCATTATTTGTCTATGCCTTTTGAAGAAGCGCACATTGTACCCCGCATACTCTGGTTTTCAATACTCTAACAACAAACAATCTAAAAGCATTGCTGTTTTTTCCAAACACTTTGGCTATAATGATACACGTTTCTTTATTGTACCGTTACATTGACATTCTTTAGAGATAAACTTGTTTTTTTCTTTGATTTATTTGATTTTCTTTCTATTTGTTGCTTTTTTTCTCTTTATTGGCGTTTTCTTTATTATTTAGTCTGAGATTTCAATTTCTCTTTTTTTCAATATTCTTCTTGTTTGTTATTATTAATTCACAATTAAAAATAAATTTCTTTCTTAGTCTTACTGCTTGTTCTTGTTTTGTTTTTCATTTTCCATGAAATTCAATAAGAGTTCTTCAAAAGACTTTTGTTTCAGCTGTTATTGCAATGTTGATAGCTGTTCAGCAGTCGTTAGTAACTTATTGGGCGATGGCTGCTCAGCCATTAGTGTTTGTTCTGATATAGATGGCTGCTTATTGGTAGATTGATGTTCAGTTGTTGATAGATCAATCTCTGAGTTTTTTTGGGAGTTATTGTCTTTAGAAAGAGTCTTCTTGTATCTTGCTTCCGTTATAAAGATTGATTCAGGAACAGCTAGTTTGTTTGGTTCTTTTTTTATTCTGTTGATTTGAAGCCATTAATCATAATCTCTGATAAAATTTGCTGAGCATAGTTGGTTAAAATAGTTAAGAAATCATATTTAGAAATTTTCTTTCGTGAATTTTGTCACTGCTACGTAGATGAATTTTTATCCCACTTTAATTTTAGATTCTTGATAACCGCCGCATCAAATGGTTGAAAAACGTGGGTAGGGTGTGATGGTAATTTCATGATTGTCACTTGATATTGTTGAACCAACTTGATGAGGTCTGTTGAAATATGGTTTGTGTGACCATCATAAATCAACAAAACAGGTTTTTGTGAACCTACATTTACAAAAATACATCTCGAAAGCAAAAGTGTGGTTTCCATCCAACCTTTTTCCTCATGGAAACAGCTGTCTGCGTTGGGAGTTCTTTATGAATCCAATTTTCCATTACATACTTTCCCTTAAAAAACACATAACAAAAGTAACATTTCTCTATCTGCAGATGCACACAGCAATACTGTTGTGTTTTCTGTACCAGTTAAATTTGTTTTACCTTAACTGTGTTCATTGATTTTGCCAACAATTTTGGTTTTTCATGGATCATGGCAAAAACCAATTTCATCCTTTATAACATCAGTCAACTTCTCGAAGTAGTTATAAATGATCTATGTATTGGTCTGGTCAGTGCGAGAATGCTCAATAGTTTGAAGTAACTTAATGAAATGACGATGTCTTTGCCAATCAGATCCAGGGCGGTGGTCTTTGAATTGTTATATTAGCTTATTTTTCACCATGTAGTACTGGACAAGATCTAATACTTCTTTGAACGTCAGATCTAACCCATTTCTATCCATAGTCCTTGCAATTGGGCAGTTCTTCCTTATCATCATCGGGTAGGTAATATTGTTTACCTTCTTTTGTTGCACATCTCTTCCCTCGAGTTCCATGTACTCTATGTTTCAAGGTGCAGCGAGGATATTGTAAACAACAGCTGCACCTCAGATGGTGTTGTTTCCTTTGAACATTACCGAGGGCCTTCTCGAGGTTAAGTAGGCTACCCCAGCGACTTTTGTGTTTTTATAAAAAAGTTAGTAGGTGGGATAACTGGATTCTGATAAGCCGAATTATCGTAATATCAATCTCATGGTTCTGTTACCCCCGTTTCTTTAATACCTATTGTTGAACTTCTTTTGAAAATATCAATACACCACATTCAATCAATACACTAAATTGGAACTTACTATTACAAAATGGCGACAAAACTGATTACAACTGTTGTTTTAGAAAGAAACCAACTAAATACAGGTGTACAAACTGAATTAAGTTAAAACACTAATGTATATCAATGTAACCTACCTATGGCCAAAATCTCCCAGGTCCAGTTACCCCACAGCACCTTACATCCAGACGACTTTGATGCAAATAAAAAGTGATAGACTATACCTTAGCGTTCAACTCGATAAGCTAAACAAAACTATAACCGTTTCCAAAAAATCTAACTTTCTAAGGTGTACGTGTGTTTATTTTTGTCCAGTTATATATTTTTTTAAAACTATTTTGCGGCGACACGATGATATTAGATTTTTTATAAATTTATTACGTTCTAATCAATGTATAGCATCAAATAATATTCACAACGCTGAGTTTTAATATCGTTGGCGTTTATTGGAATTCTCTTGTGTTTATTAAACTTTAAATTTTATTAAGTTTAGCTCTTAATCTTTCTTTTGCAGTTTATTGATTTGCTGCAGCAATAAATCACATTTGTTTTTGATAAAGTGTACGATTAGTACATTAAAATATGAGGTTCTCTCCCTATCGCAATATCTTTACGAAACTTCATTCTGTTCTTTGTCGTACGTGTGTGTTCCCTGAACGCGAAATTCTCATCTGTCATGCAATATTTCGTCTTTGCTTTCATCATCCCCTAAATACGACACAACATCCTTATCTACCTGAATTCCGGAATGACAAAGCAATCCCTATATCCACCCTATCGAGCTTATGCTAATCTACCTTTGCCCTTGAATGGATCCACTTCATTCAACACTTGGTCGCAAGCGGCTTACGTACGTCTCGGTACTTAACATGAGCATTGTATGCCTGTCCCAAGCAGCCCATGTTATCAAGACTTCTTTGTCTTAGGACTCTCTATGTTAATCGTACTCCATTGTAAAGTCGCTTACAGACATCGTTGAGATAAAGTAAGAGCCACATACATCAAACAAATTATGCCTTTTTTGGTTTGTTGAAAAATTTTTCTTTTATGGAAACGTGCAAGGAAGGCATTTATCAAAACATCTAATTAACAACGCTTTAAGAAATTCAATTACTTTTCTTTCGGGTAATTACTATATTAATGAACAAAAGATGACATTTTCACTTCATAAATATAATTACGATACCTTTCTTGCGCAAGAAAAAGAGGATTTCAATTTATAAATAATTTGATAGAAGTGCTTTGTAAAGGTCATATTTGAGGTTGTACCTAAAAACGCGTACTTAACTCTGAGAATATTAAGTCTTTTGACGTTTAATTCATACTTAATGGCTTCGCAAAGGCTATTATCCTTTTATGCGACGCTTGACAGGAAATCTTTGCTTCAAGCTGTATTTTTTTATTATCGCAATATTTTTTTTTTTTACATATTTTATTCTGTCTATCAAACTACAATTCATAAACATCATTGTCGTAAAATATGAAAATTTCATTTAAATGCAATTCTCATTCGCCTGAGTAAGCGTTTTAATTTTATGGGTAATAATTTTAATGAAGCACTGTTAATTCGTACAAAAGTGCAGTTTTAACGAGCAAAATTCATGTAGTTCTCTTGTTTCACGAGATAAGAAAATGCCGTACCGTAACCCTTGCGGAATAGGAGCGACCTAAATATTCGGTTTATATCCCGTGTGGCGCATGGCCCACACATTCATCGTACACCATTATGTACAAAAGAAAAACTTTCTTTTTATAGAATTTTTATATTTGTGTAAGTTACAGTGGGCAAAATGGATGTCTCTGTTCCCTTTGTGAGAAAACTGCGAACGCGGGAACCGTCTGGGAATTAAATTCTATGCGATAACGCAATGCCGAATAAACGAGGATGACACATAGCGAACGAACAAATACTTAAACGATTCTATTTAAGCTTAGTTTTACCCCCTCTAGTACTTGAACGGCCCAAGGGTGTTATGTTCTAACACAGAGGGTTTTGCGATTACAGAAAAAAAAATTTGAAATTAAAGCTCGACTTGATATTGACGAAGTTTTTAAGTTAAAAAATTCGGGCAGCTTTAGTAAACAAAAAGAACAAACAATGTCATGTCTAATAATATTCTCGTATTATGATATCAGCCGCCGAGTTTTCCAGTATATGCAAATTTATTCAATTTTAAAAGGAACACGTTCTGACAGCATAGGGGTGACTTTTGCAACAAATTTGATTGTGTATGACCTGACAAATCCATTTCTATGCTAACATAAATATTATCTTTGCTTTAATGATATGCTAAAATTTTGAATTCAAGAGATCAAACAATAAGCCTATCGCTAGGGAATTTCAGTTCATAAACTTAGTCTTAACCAAACAGTATCGAGAAAAATGATTTTCTGAGTAATGGTTTGGAGTAGATTGCGTTTGAATAAACTTGAGTGGAATTCATATGCCTTTCATAACGACCCATTATATTTTGAAAATGATACTTAAATCTATATATTTTTTTTTTCATATGAGTAAAAATGCGTATTTCTTTCTGTTCCTTGTTAGCTTTAATTAAAATCTTTACATCTTCGCAACGCTAAATTTAAATAATGTTTAGAAAATTCCATTTATATGCAAATTTTATGTTATTTAGGAATTTTTAATTATGGTAATTACTTAATTGCATATTTGTAAATTATCTACTACTAGAATATCTAAATTATTTTAACGCACAATTAAATAAACCCTTTTATTGAATAGAATGTGCAATATTTTTCAGTTGTAGTAAATCTTTTCGTTTACCCGAAAGATTTAAGTACGTAAATTTTCCGCCCTTCATAAATTTTCTAGTTTTTTCGATATAACCTAAATTAGTCTTAAACGATAAAAGTCATAAAGATGTATGTGCAAGCATAAAATCTTTTTCGAAATGCAAAACAAAGTTCTAAAAAGGTCTACTGCAATTTTTTTTTTATATAATCCGCAAAAAATTATGCCGCCATTGTTGGTTCAAACACTAAAAAGTACATACTTCTGTTCTATGTATTTCACATAAAACTTTCCCCAGATGAGACAGTTCGGCGTTGGTCACTTTGGTGTTGCCGTTTTGTTGCCTGGACGTTCCTGGTTCGGTGTAAAATTTAATAAAACAATTACATAAAGCTCTTAATATAAATATTAAAATAAGCATTAACCAAGCTATGTAGGTCACATCAGATCAAACAATTGTTTAAAAAAAGTTGTTTAGGTATTATTAGATTAAAAACAATTTTTTAATTGTATAATTTGTAAACACAAGGAAATATTAAAAATGGGACGTGCTCTAATTTACAATTGTAAAAATAAACATATAAATATATTATAGTCCAAATAGTATTACAGAATAACCATGGTAGCACAGTTTGTATTCACAAAAATAAACAATTTTTTTCTGTTATCTGCAATCAAACACAAAACTAGCGTGTGACTTTGACTACGTTTCGCGCACTAGGTGTACACTCCCTCAAACCAATTTCACTCATATTTTTATGATTCACCAAGATATTTTGATTTTGAGAAAAAAATCCAATATTTGAGGAAGAAATTTTTTAGAATTTATTCAAAATTCAGCATAAAAAGGCTTGAATTATTAAAAAATATTATTATAAAGGATCAATAAATATTTAAAAAATAAGTTCTATTAATGGATTTGAGCTTACCAATTTTGTCTTTGTTTTGCAATGATAAATTAAAACAGTAAAAAAGTAACCCTATCCAGTTTTAGATTCAAAATTGTGCTTAAGGTATTCTCCTTTTTATATAGTTAACTGAATTTAAAATTATATAAAACTCGTAATGAAGCCACGTTTGCAAATACACACCGTAAATTAATCAATAGCTGTTTCATCTTTTTGGCAACCCATAACCAACGACTAAACTTAAATGTTAGTTACAACACAGATGTTAGATTTCCAGTTACATTGCGCCGATTAATCGATTTCTATTAAGCTTGTGGTTTTGGATTTAATCATAAACCAATTAACCGATTTTATCCTCATATTTTAAATCATTTTGAAAGTGGGTTTAAATTTAATTTCCAAAGTGAATTATCAAACCATAAAAGTCTATTTTTTAAATTGGTTTTCCAAATCGTTTTGATAATAAGTTGTAATAGCAAATTCTAGTGTTTTAACCAACTAATGTCAAGTTGGTTAACTAGAACATAAAGGTAACTGAGCCCCATCCTCATAATTTTGAAAGTTAGGTACTTAAACGTGCGCGGTGCATTTGGACATTACAGTCGTTATGCCAAAGCTTCCGTTACATCGCGTATCTAAGCTGATACTGTCAGATTAGTTAGGCATCAGGTATTTAAAATTCACAGTAAGTACAATTTAATATTTTTATGCATGAATATGGGCCTGGTATAAGTTGGGACATCTAGTATATCGTGTTTACATTTTGAGCTTATATTAACGAAAATGGGTTTGAATAGATGGGTTCTAGTTGCCCCAGTAAAGTTCGTACACGAGGTAACTGGAACTCAAGTTGCCGGGAAACTGGGTCTGAGAAAGAGTTACCCCAAAATATTTGTAATTGTAACTGCAAAATAAAAAAACGTAAAAAAAGACCAAGGAGTAGAAGTGACTAGAAAAAGACAAAGAAAACCCTTAGACAATTTATGATTTCTACGATCTTCTTGAAGAAACTTTTTTAAAACTAAACTCAGAGAATCGACCTGAACAAATTAATATGTTGCTCAGCATCAAACTAGAAATTGCTTTTGTTAACAATTTTCATAGTAATAGAGTTGATGACGACTCGACATAATTGCTACAGCTGCTTCAGAGAAAGGATGTATGACAACCTAAATATTTGCAAATTGGTTCAGAAAATGTTTTTTACCGCACATGCCACAAGCTGTTAATTGTAGATTGGCATACAACCTATATTTCGTGTGATGTCATCTAAGAAGCTCTTGATAATAACATATGCATTTTAAAATTACCACTCTACCACCACAACTGCTTCAACCGCTTGACGTTGGTGTTTTTAAGTGTATGACAACATGGGATAAAAATTTTTGCAAATGGCAGAGACATAATCTAAGAAAAAAAATTCCAAAAACGGTTTTAAACGCCCTACAAAAGAAAAACATCTGCACTAAAGCAGAAATTATAACGACAACAGAGTACTTCCAAAAAAAAGAAAGTAGAAGAGGCAAATAAAAAACTGCAAGAGTATAAAAACGAAGCTGGAACAGAAACAAATACTAAGAAAAAATGTCAAAAGGTAAAGTAGTAAGTAGTGGGGACAAAGAGGTTCTTTGTCAGATGTCAGATGAGAAAATGCAGAAACTATCGTAACATTTTTATATACGGTACCCTGTATATTATTATTATTGTTATTATAAGTTCACTCATTACCTAAGTTTAATTATGTTCCTTTTGTTGTTACATGCAAAAATAAGTTAACGACAATTTTGAATCAAAAACGTAACCTAAATAGGAGATGCGCAGATCAGCAGGAAAAAGGGGGTGGTTCGTGATATCAATTTTCTTTGTGGAATAAAACGTTCGGAGTAAAGGGATGCAAAACGATCAATAAAATTTGATACATTTGTCCAAAATCAATAAAACGCCTAACAAGGACACGACGTAATTTAGCTTCCAGCCCCTGCTCGTCTGGTGGTTACTTTCTAATTGGCTTACGTTGAAAGTACTGTCAAAATCTGTTAAAGTTAAGACAAACCGCAAAAAAATAAAATCACACAAATTAATTTTTGCATAAAAGGAAAAAAGAACATAAAAAATACTACTGAATAAGTAATAAATAGAGTAAACTATCAATACTTCTATTTATACTATTTGCATAACAATCTAAAATTTTGGTTGCGGCGCCTTCTTTATCAACGCTCACCTGGGTCGTAAAGGAAACCGTCAATACCTGTTATCACTAACGACTATGAATCCAGTCGTATGCTGTGTCTCAATGCAACTTTAGGTTGAAGCCGTCACCTATATACTCATGTTTAGTGTAACCCTTATTTTTTATTTAAGTGAAACCGTTACGAAAGGTCTTTTGTGCATGTGCGGAGCGTTATTACAATTTCACATTACCTTTTGCCGTTTGAAAGAGTCAGGGAATAACCTAGAAGTGGTCCTAATGATTTATCTTCTTTGTCATGTTCTAATCTAAACGTTTTGTTTATGCATATTACGCAGATTAAGGGTTACTATTTTAAGCCTTCGTAACATCATAGTACTATCAGCATGCAATCGATGCAACCAATACGTTAATTTCTGATTTGACGATTACGACTAATTGTGGCGTTTATTCTTATTTTATAATTAATATCAAGCGTACTATGATTGATATATTGATTTAGGATAATCGATAAGTGGTTTTATTATTTCTTTTAAAATTGTTGGTATATTCGCCTGATTAAATTCTCTGGTCCTTTTTCTACAAGTTTTGTATGTTTTGCTTTTCTTAAGGTTTCTACTACGAGAGGACTTCCTAAGATCCAAATGGGTGGTGCCCGGTGCGAGCTTTAAAAAGCTAATGATTCACGATCCCTTCGTATCATCCTTGCGACCGACTGTACAGTAATAGAGCTGCGGGTGGGTTTTTGGGCGGTTTGTCAGTATTAAACTTGTTTTTTTGTTTATAAATACCTCAACAAAGAAACTTGTAACAATTTTTCTTATAGAGTTTCACTTTTCTTTATTTGTTGGTAGTGGTATTACATACACTACGAACACTGAAGTTACAATTGTCAGCCCCAGCATACAGCATCTGAGATAATTGCTTCATCAAGCTTCCGCTAATAATTGCATAACAACTATATTAAACGATCACTTTGATCATTAGAAGGTAATTTTTTAGCAAAAGGTACACAATCGTTGCTGAAATATTTATCGTGACACTTAAAATTCACCACAAAATAATGTATATCTAATGTTTATGCAACAGATGTTCAAATAAAAACAGGTCTGGGTAAGTTAATTTAATTTTTTTACAGTACACATCAGAGTAATTGCAAAATGACGCATGGTGGCGTGCATCAAAGCAATGAAATCATCATAACCCTAGAAACTCACAGAAAACTTTAGTTTTCACAATTATAGATAAAAAAACCTGATGGCATGGATGTCTCGCAGTGAGCGTTCATTCGTCGTTAACACTGCAAAATACACCACATTTCATTTATTTATTAAACTGGCCCCTTAATACCGGCTAACATCATTGCATCAAATTATTAGGGTTCTCCTGGCAATGTCGAGTCTTCGTGAGGAGGGAGGCGGTGAGCGCTCAATGAGCTCACTACCTCAAGAAACTGTTACCAGGAGAAACCTATCCGTACATCAACAAATTACATGTTAAATAAGTTTATTAAAAAGCCACACAAGTCAATCATTTTATTATCCAAAGTTTGCCGAAAAACAAAAAAAACGATTTTTTAAGAATTCAATTTGAAAAATACGTTTGGATCACTCTGAGTATAATACATTAAGAAACCGCCTTACACTATAATATTAACCTTGCTAGGGTGTAGGGATGCTTTGTCACCCCAGATCTCATGCTGGTTTTTGGTTGATGACTTCCATACACTGGAAGTGCTTTCAGAAACAAGGTTTAGGTGCTAATATGGCCCACGTGTTAAAATATAATTTCTTGATCAGAATCTGACTCAATCCAGCCGAAAAAATATCACGCATGGTACTCACTATTAGAGAAGGAATCTACCACAGACGTCAAATTTTGCATAAGAATCACCGAGTAATGTAGTTGCGGAGCTAAGTCTACACATTTTGATTGAAAATGAGATTCATGGACTATTAGTTCAAAGGAAAATGTCATTAGAGTGAAATAATCCCAGGAAGAA